>PVKP010020682.1:0-40379 GCA_004027715.1 Plecturocebus donacophilus
GAGCACCCAGATACATAGGGCAAGTTCTTAATGACTTACAAAGAGACTTAGACTCCCACACAATAATAGTGGGAGACTTTAACACTACACTGTCAATATTACATAGATCAATGAGATAGAAAATTAACAAGGATATCCAGGACTTGAACTCAGACCTGGAACAACTAGACTTAACAAATATTTACAGAACTCTCCTCCCCTAATCCACAAAACATACATTTTTCTCCGTATCACATTATACCTATTTTAAAAGTGACCACATAATTGGAAGTAAATCACTCCCCAGCAATTGCATAGCATTTCACAGGTTTAAATAAAATATTAGTTGCTGCTTATTTGTTATTTTCATCCCCTATTCCTTCCTGTCTCCATTGTTAAGCACAATTATTGGCATAAAAGAGGTTTTTAATACCCATTTTTAGACTGCATTCCAGCCTGGGCAATAAAACAAGAATCCCATTCTCTCTCCCTCTTTCTCGTCCTCTTTCTTTCTCTCTTTCATTCTTTTTTCTTTCTTTTGCTGTTTCTTTCTTTCTCCTTTTCTCTCTCTTTTTTTTTTTTTTTTTTTTTAAAAAAAAAGATCCACTAGCCTTGGCCTTTTAGCATTTGAATTGGAACCAAAAATTGCTCTAAAAAACAAAGTTTATTATTTTTTAAAAAAGGATTTGAGGCACAACTACTTTAAAGAGATAGAGAGAGAAAGAGAACTTCAATCCATACCTCCCTTCATACACAAAAGTAACTTAAAGTGGATCATGGACCTAAACGTAAAAGCTAAATGTAGAAATCATGGAATAAAATATACAAGAAAGTCTTCATGATCCTGCAGTTGATAAAGGTTTCTTTAGGTACACAAAAAGCACTAATCATAATTTTTTTTAAATGATAAGTTGCATTTGTTAAATTAGTCAGGATTATCCAGAGAAATAGACCAATAGGATGGGTAGATTTCACACACACACACACACACACACACACACACACACACACACACACACTGAATTAATTGACACAATTATGGAAGCTGACAAATCCCAACATCTGCAGTTGGCAAGCTGGAGATACAGAGTCATTCCAGTCCAAAGGCTGACAAGCTTGGGATCCAGGAAAAACCCATGTTTCAGTTTTTAGTCTGAAGGTAGGAAAAAAGTGATATCTCAGCTCAAGCAGTTAGGCAGAGGAGTTCCCTCTTGCTTAGACTTTTTCTTGTAATCAGGCCCACAATTGATTGGATGAATCCATCCACATTAGGGAGGGCAATTTTCTTTACTCAATTTGCCTGTTAAAATATCAACCTCATCCAGAAACACCTGGAACAATGTTTGGTCAAATGTTTGGGCAAACATCAGAGCCTTAGGCACCCTGATGAGATTAATATTTTCATTTTATTTCAGTTTGTGAAAGAAAGAGCTTTGGCTTTCTTGAAAGGAATTTAGGCACAAAAGTGAAGAACAGCTATTTTCGGCTGGAAGACCTGTGTGGAACACTATAACAACACTTCATAATGGTCACTTGTTCTAAGCACAAGACTGGCTGCTGGACTGGTTCTTCTCCACTGTACAATATCTTAAAGCCCTTTTTCATTTACATTGAAATGGTGAAGAGGCTGTGCTAGAGGAAGTGTACCCAGTTAGCAGAGTCCCATATTCAGTGAATTCTGTCAGATAGTTTATTTTCATTTCATCTGATCTGCATTGTATGGTAGCAATGGTAATCTCTTCATAATCTATGGCTTTTAGTAGGCCTTGAGCTCCTCTTCCTTCTATCATAGATCTACAACCCTTTCACTGCTAATTAATATCTCTTAAAGAAAGGCCAGGAAAAGGAGCTGCAATTTGAAGGAGCTAGTCTTGCTTCTTGTGAGCAACTCTTGGGCGGTACATGGGGAGGTTGACAGTTTGGCAGGGTAATTTAAAAATTTTAAAGTAACTGCAGACTTCACTTATCCAAGCTCGGAATGGAGTCTCCATAGATTTTTGTGCCATGTCCTCAGTGGCAGCCCGAAGTAGCTGCTGCTTTATTTATTTTAAACCTTATTACAGCCTTTTCTTAATCTAAAGAAGAAAGACAAACATCGCATATTCATATCATTAGAAGTGTAACTTTTCTTCCAACAAAACATGAGATTGGCATGTCAGGAATTCAGATATTTGTCTATATCGGTGGATTCCAGCCTTTCTCACAGTCTCCTTGCTAATTGTTCTGCCAGGCAGCTTTTGACTTTTACAAACCAAACTTGATCTGCATGTCACTGCTCTTTTTCACAAAATTCAATCTCAAAGAATAAAGTAACTAAGGTGTCCTTAAAGGATATATAGAAGGAAAAAAAGAAAAAGCCTAAATCAATAGAAATTGAATTAGAGTTTGAAACCTTGGGCTAAAATTACATATAACTGATTGGAATTGTTTTCTTTTTATGAGATAATAAAATTAGGCTCCTTAGTAACTATTTCCTGGGATTAAATGAATGGCCTTAGAATACTAAGGGGGCTAATCTGTAGTGATTATGGGACCCAAGGCTGTTGCTACAGCTACAGACAAAGTGCTTGATGATATTTTTTGAGTAAACAAATAAGTTACTGGTATCTTAACAAAATCGATGGATCAATCTTAGTCAGAAAGATAATTATTTGAGTTTGTGTGGAAAGCCTGGAAACATCTAGATGAAAAAAAAAGGAATGCGTTAAATCAACCATTTGTATGTTTATATTTCCATGGCACCAAGCATCAGGAACTGGAATACAACTGAATAACTGATTCAATTTTAGCTATTTTACCTGGGTGCCTCTGCAAACATTGTAAATCTTTTCAGGACAGTTACTATGTTTGGATACTTTCTTTCTCTCCCACACAATGCCTACCATTATAGCATCCTGCAATAACTGCTTGATTAAATGGTTGGTAGGATGTTGTTAGTCTGTATAAACAATTTACGTTTACATCAATCTGCAAAGCCTCCTGTGACAAAGATGCCTAACTGATCCCCAAATATTCCTTCTGCCATTTCACATTGAGGGTTGTTGTTGAATAGCAGCTATCTGGCAAGGAACTGCATATCCCAGCCCCCTTCACATTTAGATGGGGCCATATGACTAATTCTAATTGAATTTTAGAGGAATTGCTTTGTGCTATTTTACGCCAAAGTAGTTAAGAAGCAGTTAACTTTAGTTTACTTCTCCATCTCCCGGCTGAATGGAGAAAACTCCAAGCTCTTCCAGGATGGCAGAGGCATGAGATGGAAGGATTTGGGTTCTTGATGTTGATGCAGAAGCCCTTCACATCCAGAAACATTCATATTGAACTGTGAAATACTTTTACTGTGTTTTGACACTGAGAGTTTTGAGCTTATCAGAGCAACTAGTGATATCTTAATGCACTGTGAATTTTAGTTATCTGTGGGCTGGAATGATCACCTGGAGGTCACTTATATTGAATACCCATGGTATCAACAGACAGAAAGTGTTAACTACATTTTGGTAGGTCTCACAGCCTCACAAGGGAACTGTGCTGAATATCTTCTATCTGCCATTTCCAAATCCAGTCTCTTCCCCTTTCTTTCCTGCTCTCTGGGCTCCATAATCTGAACTGTATAGAATACATCAACCAGCTTCCTTGCCCTCTGG
This sequence comes from Plecturocebus donacophilus, assembly GCA_004027715.1. Lineage (NCBI taxonomy): Eukaryota > Metazoa > Chordata > Mammalia > Primates > Pitheciidae > Plecturocebus > Plecturocebus donacophilus. Next base: position 3,624 of record PVKP010020682.1, read on the forward strand.
CATCTGGCTGAGTTTGGCTAATGGACGCTTACACAGGAGGTCAGAGGGAAGGATGAGAATGATTTCAGGGTATTGATTTTTTTGGTTCTCTTGCTATGAGGTTTCCTGGGGATGGCTGTGTCTCTCAACCAAGGGTTACCATTTCTCTCAAGGCAGCCTTCTCTGCACCACTTTCTTCTAATTTCCAGTGACTATTCTTCCTGTTGTCTCTTCAGACCTAGGGCTGCTAATAGCTTTGCTGCTAATAGCTCTGAATTACTGCACTATCCATTGTGTGTCCCCTATATTTCACTTTTATATAGTTTATTCTTTCAACACCCCTGAAATTCTTCTAATTTGAATGTGCCATCTGTTTCTTTTTGGGACCCTAACTGATACAGGGAACCAGAATTTGATGCTCACAAGACAGTCTTTGGTAGTTTAGATGAATGGGGCCCATTGAATCTCTCAGTTTTACCCAATTCTGGTTGTGTACAGTTTTATGTAGGGCTGCTCATTTTTTCTCATCTCAGTAGCTATAGTGATTGAAGATAGTATTTTTGCTGTATTCATTGGAATCTGAGGTTGTAACCTAAACAAGTTGGCTACAAGTTGTACATTTCTTCAAACTGTGTATGCGCATTTTGTTTTCTACTATCTACCTATGCTTTAAAGATATGGAGCATAGTAGTTAACAGTATTTGGCATAAGTTGTCAGGCTTCAAGTTAGGATTCAAGTTAGGCTACCTCTATTGCTTATTAGCTACATTACCTTGGACAAGTTACTTAGTCTCTGTAAGTCTCAGTTTTTCATCATTAAAGTGGGTATAATAGTATTACCTACTTCATAGGGTTGTTTTGAAGCCTAAATGCCTGATCTATGTTAAATAGTCAGTAAATTTTGACTCCATTATATGCTTTACTAAAAATTGATATTCCATGAAGATGAGCCTTGTTCAGACTCTGACTTTATATACTGTCATCATACAATCACACATAACACAGTTTGAGAAGCATGAATACATTTCCATGATGTCTAAAATTGTGTAAGAAAAGCAGCTGTAATGGCTAAATTGCTGATATTTGATTTCCCAGGAGACAGGAAAGAAGGAAGGAAGGAGGGAAGGAAGGAAGGAAGGAAGGAAGGAAGGAAGGAAGGAAGGAAGGAAGGAAAGGCAGGCAGGTAAACAGGAAGAAAGGAAGGGAGGGAGAGAGGAGAGAGGGTGAGAGAGAAGAGGAGGGAGGGAGAGAGAGAAAGAGATATCTCTAAGAGGCTGAATAACACAGCAATTATGATCATAAACTGGGTTCAAATCCTATCTCTGGTGCTTATCAACATCGTGACCTTGGTAAAGTTAATTGGCCTCTATGTAACCCATTTTTTCATCTGTAAAATGGAGGATAGTAATGATATCTGTCTCATACAATTGTTATAAAGATTAGATGAGTTAGCAAATGTAAAATGCCTACAACAATACCTGGAACAGTGTAAGCAGTATATAATTGTTGATTATTTCCTTGGATAAATTCAAAACCTACTTGTACTTCCTTATACTTAATTTTGATTTTGAATTACTTATGGAGTGGGGGCATTATGGGCACTGTATGCTTTTCAAGGGCTTCGTGTGATTGAAGATTTTATTTAGGCCTTGCCCTGCTTCACAGTGTGTTGCTTATGTGAAATACACTCCCCAGACAACCTCCACCCTCTTAGAGTAGCCTACCACACCCTTCTTCCTCTTTAATGGCAAAATTATCAAAGCCCACCTCAAACTTTCCCACATATTAGTTGCTCTTTCTTCCAGGGCTTTCATGGCACTCTGTTTATCACATTGTGTATGTTGATATTTCATTCACTAACCCAAGAGCTCTTGTGTACATCTTTGTAACTCCCAGTGTCTGGCACATGGTAGCCTTTTAATAAACATTGGTTGAATTGAAGTATTCATTCAGTTACAGTCAATGCAATGGTCTCATTTCACTTTAATCTTCACCACAACAATACAAAATAGGTATTACTCTTGCACTTTATAGGTGAGGAACCGCATATCAGAGGGCTAAGTGACATGCCTAGATTTACATAAGAAAACAGCTAGTAGATCTGGGGTAGAACCCAAGTATGCCCATCCATTTTCAAGTTAATTGCTAACCTATTTTTATGAGTAAACACTATGGCAGTGTATTAGTGTGTCCTCACACTGCTATAAAGACCCTACCTGAGATGGTAATTTATAAACAAAAGAGGTTTCATTGACTCACAGTTCCATATGGCTGGGGAGGCCTCAGGAAACTTAGTGGAAGGTGAAGGGGAAGCAGGCACCTCTTCATAAGGTGGCAGGAGAGAGAAACAAGCAAAGGAGGAACTTCCCAAACACTTGTAAAACCAACGGATCTCATGAGAACTCACTTACTATGACTATCACGAGAGCAGCATGGTGAGGGGGGAACCACCTCCATGATCTAACCACCTCCCTTGCTTGACACGTGGGGATTACAGGTCCCTACCTCCACATATGGGGATTTGGGTAAGGACATAGAGCCAAACCATATCAGGTAATGCAGAAGGACTTTTTGTTGTCAAGACCAGATCTCCCTTGCCACAAATTAGGCTCATTTTCTCTCATAGAATAATGAGATATTATAATGTATAATAAATCATATAGTCTATAGTAATTTCCAAGCATTCTACTAGTTAATTCCTGGATAGCAAATAGAATAAATCTTAAATTGTTTCTGGTCTATTCAGTCAAAATAGTTAACTATTTTTTGTGAACATGGTCTTGGTATAAGGAGAGCCATATTTGAAGCACTGTTCATAACATATACGAGCATGCCTTTGATTGTGCAAACAAGTTTGCAATAGATGGAGTCTCTTTAGATTAAGACCTAATCTACAGGCACATGATTAAACCGAATGCATTTGAAAAGTTTCAGTGTTTCTAAGTTGTCCCAGCTTATTCATATGGCTCCATAAATCAAGAGAGTTTAATTTCTAGTTCTCTGCCATTGAGGGGTCATGGACTTGGGTTAATGAACTGGAGTCACCAATTTTCCATCATGTCTGATTCATGAGCTCTGTCTAGATTCTGTTTCAAGCCTTCCTTATTTACCAAAGAGACTGTCTTCTGCTCACACAACAAAAGAGAGAAAACCTAATGAAAACTACATGGAAAATGAGTTGTTTCTTCTTCAGATTCGTTTTGGCTGTAGACTACATGCACATGCTTGAGGGCTTGTTTTATAAACTTCCCTTCCCCTCTATCCCTAAGTTACTTAGCTGGCTTGCCCCATGATTGTGACTAAGTTGGAGCAATCCTCTTGGGTGTGCCTTTCTCTTTCTGGAGAGAGTTAAGTGGTAACAGGATCAGATCATTTTGACTTGGAGGAGACTAAGGTTGGGGTTGTTCTCCCATTGTAACTCTTTCTCATTGGGATAGCAAATCCTTTGTCTTCTAAGAGCCCTCACCTTTGAGTGTTTGCTAGGATATCAGAAGACAGCGAGAAGCAGAGGTTTTTGTTTCCACGGGGACTAGTGTTTGATTCTACAAACTTGGGCTGCATGTCTAGGATCCAGTTGTTTTTTGTAGGGCACAGTTGAAAATATGTCCCAATAGAAAAATTTCTAAGCATATGTACATGTTGCTTCACCCATATACATCTATTTTTTATTTTAAGTGTGGTTTGGAGTTGGTCTGCATGTTTATTAGTCCCTAAAAATCATGAAGAACAAAGTAAGATTTCTACATTCAAAGAAGTTTAAGAAAAACTCAACAGTTTAATTCACACTTCAGAAAGAGTTCTTTTAATGACTTTAGTTACTCCTTAGGCTGTTATAACGATAACCTACATTTTCAAAACTCCCTGTAGGACTCAGTGCCCTGTGCCAGGGTCTCAGGTACTCTCAGACTTCTTCTTGCCCAAGTTCTTTCAATAAAGAGAAGTCAGAAATCTTTGTTTCCATGCTTCCTTGAGTTCATTTTCCCTCTTTACATTTCTTTCACCTAAATTTTTTCTTTCCAGAATTGGCCCTACGGACAAGTAGAGGAAGTAGTTGTCTGCTATGATTTCAGAAATACCATGTGAGGTACTGACCAGAGAGTTCCACACAAGGATTTCCAGCTGATCAACCTCAATCTCTGTTTTAAGGGCCAGACCTACTTTCTGAGCTCCTTTCTTTCTTTGCAGCAGCAGGGCCCAAAATTTCTGACTGCTTCCCTTTCCTCCATAGCTGACTTACTTGGACTCTTTTTGCTCAAACTTGATTGCAGAGTGGCTTGCGATCTCCATGGCATCACACCTCTGCTGCTGTTTCTAATGATAAGTCTACAGTCCATTTGGGGGTCCAGAGCAGAGGTCAGTGAACTACACTTCACTGTCTAAATCTGAGGCCACTACTTATTTTTGCAAATAAAATTTTATTAGAATACAGCCAGACTCATTGGTTTATTTTCTATGATTGATTTTGCATTACAATGAAAGAGGTGAACAGTTGTGATAAAGACTTTGATGGTCTACAATGTCTGAAATATTTACTGTCTGCCACTTAACAGAAAGTTTGCTGATCCTTGCTCTAGAGGTTTGAAGGCTTATTACTACAGGAGAATAAGCAGGGGGATAGGAAGGCTAATCGCTGCAGGAGAACAGACATGAGTCAGCACCAATAGGAAACATGGAGCCCAATTGTAAAATTTACAATTTCTTATGTCATAATTTCTGATAAACAGGTTCTGACTGCTAAAACAGGAAATCTAAATCCCGTTGGGCTTCAGGTGGCTGCTTTCAATTCTGCAGGTGAGCCTTACCCACTGCTCCATGTCTTTGTTTTCTCTCAGAGGTTAAGATGAGCAGGCAGATTCAATTCTATAGAAATCCATATTCCCAGAATATAATCTCAAATTGCAATCTAGGCAAAACATTCACATTACACAAAGTAGTCAATTTGTATTTCTGGGACTCCTAGACTTGGTAATACTTAGGTTTATTCTTACTTTCTGCACCTTCCCCTCAAATCCACCCAGAAATACATTCACATAGATTTATGTAGTTATTTCTTTTATTAGATTAAAATGTAAAAGTACTCTGGAAAATGTTGACACAGTTAGCCAATAATACCTTGGCTTGATTCTTCTTATTAGTTTCGTATCAGAGGGCAGGACTGAGTATCACATGCTGTCTGCTTTCAAGCCTCTACTGTCTCCCCTTCCCAGAGCTGAAGCTGCTTGACTCCCTCTGGCAGGCTTCAGCTATATCCATTCTCTAGGACCAATCCTGACTATGATCAGAAAGGACTAACAGTCACCTAGCCTAATATTCTGGAAAAGGGTATTAGGTTAATCTTGTTTTAGGTGAGCCCTGACTGTGTTCCAGCTCTGTTATCTTCCTTGCAGCCATGTTCCATGATGGTTCATTTTTTCTTGACTATCTAGTGCGCAGTTCCACTTTGTCTACGTCCTCTTGGCATAGGACTCCTGCCACATATCCATTTCCCAGTGGTTGGGACCCTGCTATTTGCCAACATATTGCCTGGATATTGACTTTCTACCTCAATTTTCAAGTGTCATCCACCTCTGGATAACCAGTTGGTCTATTCTGTTCAGCCATGGTGATACCCATTATTTCATTTTCTATCCCCCAATGCCCAGTATTGGACCATTAAACAAAGGGTTATTGAGACCCTGAAGAATATTTCCTCTCTCATTCCTAGAAGCCAACAATTATTCAATATTTGGGACTTCTGTGTTCCTAATGGCTATCTCTGGGCCTCCCCATAGTGGATGAGAGGCTTGGTTGTCCAAGAACACCAGCCTTGGCTGAGGAAAGAAGTATCATATAGTCCATGAAAGCTCATGGAAAATTTGACTCATCTGACCTTTCTGGGGCTGACTAAAATGATTTTCATGGCTATTAAAACATTTCTTCTGCTTACATTCTTAGTATGATTTTTGCTTGCTTTTCTCACTTTCTTTAAACTTTTCTTTTTTTGATATTTGTGCACTTTGACTCTGATAACTGAGAAATAGGGTGAAGACTTCTCCATGAGGCTTTACTCACTAGGATGGATCAACCCTTATGTGAGTAGTAGTGTTTTAACTTGGAAGCCCAAAGAGGTCAACCTACAGACTTAATATCCCCAGCATCTTAACCATGGTATCCAGAAAATACAGTGGGAACAGGAGACAGAACCCTGGCTGGAGAAGGAGAACCATATTTTGTCTTTTAGTGAAGCAGTACTTAACACAATTCCTGATGCAGAGTATGTACCCAGGAAAGCATTTGTTAAATAACGGAATAACTATATAAAAATTTTAAATTCTGGTTTAGCCCATTCTTCCATTTAATATTATCTGTAGGTTTGTTAGCAGTGTCTTTTTTTTTTGCAGGGGGGTTGGGGCGGTGTGTTACAATACTCATCTGACCAACATAATTAATCTTTATCCCTCTATTTCCCCAACACACAGTGATAAAACAGCCTGTGCAGTTAAACATTTGAGTTTCTTCTTAAAAGTGTTTTAAGCCACACCAAATCTGAAAACTTTGACATGAGGTGACGGTTTATATTTGTGGCATTCAATAAAATTCCCCGCTTCAGAAGACATCCCTTCCCATAAAGACTCGGATGACATAAGGGTGAGCTAAGACAGCAATAAGTTAAAACTAGCTTGTGTTTTCAGCATAGCTTGAGTTCATTAGGCACAGTGTGCCTGGCCTTGCCAGATGGATGAACCCTACAGTAGTGCACTGTGTCCGATGCCTATCAGCTACACCTATTGTGTTGTAGCTGTGAGGTAGCCCAGAGCTGGTGGAAAAAAATTTCCTGTTGTCTGTTCAGACATCATCTCAGCCAGCTTTAAGGTACAGTGACTCTTTATCATCTTAGCTTTTTTGAGCTATTGATCCTCTCTTTATAGATGGGGAAACAGACTCAGAGAGGGGAAGTCATTAATTCATTAGTCACCTAGCTATCTCAGGGACTAAACTTGAACTTGGCTTTCCTGGTTCTCTAGTTCAGAGTTCTTTTATTCTGCATGCTGCCATCCTGACTGTGGTGACACCACTTATATCACTGGGTTAGGTTGGCTTTTATGGCAGGCACTCTCACTACAGAGATTTTATATTTGTCTGACATTATAACCATCGGTTTTGAAAAGAAGGAAATTATGGTCCATAAATCACAGTCACTTAACTGATTGACTATCCAAGAAAAATGACTACATATCCATGTGAACAAAGAAAACAGAAGTTATCACCTTTCCTCAAAGTAGACACATCTGTAAAAATTTTCCATGTAGGATGAATCAATTTAAGTAATTGTGCTGGTATGTGATTTATCAGTTTGGAAAGCAATATGATATATTTTATGTTTCCTTAAATTTGTTTCAAAATAATTCTGAGGTTTTTGCTCTCATTAACATCCTACCTACCTACTTATAGAAGAGACTTCAATGATCTTTTACTGACACATTAGATAATTAACATTTATTGTCACCTATGTGAAGACACTCTTGTGTGTGTATAGAAGGGAAAGTATTTAATGAGCAACATAACATACATGGTTCCTGCCATTGAGAAAGTTAGAATCAAATTAGAAGGACAAAGCTAAGACTTAAGAAACCAGCATAGAGCAATACAAGATGTGTACAGCTAAGTGCTAGCGTGGGTAATATTGATTATGGAGAGAGATGGCCTTAGTCTGAGGCAGGCAAGGAAGGCTTTTCAGAAGACAGAGAACTTGATCTAGGTTTTTAAATGTATTAGGATTTTTATAGGCAAAGGAAACAGGAAAATATTTCCAAGTAGAGAAATAGCATAGGAAATATAGGAATTAGAAGCATAAAAGTTAGAAGGGCAACGAGACAATCAGTATAAATGAATCAGGGAATATGTCTGTGGAGGGATAAGCTCAGCCCAAACTCTTCTGGTTAGCATTCATACCCTACTTTACCTGTCTCATATAGTCACGATACAATCTGATGACTTTTCTTCTTCTCAAAGAATAGGCCAAAGACCATTATCCTGATTAAGTCCAATGTCCTAGTGTGATACCTTCCTTCACACCTGTGGGAAGTCATAAAAATTAATTGAGTTTCCAAAATTTAGTGATAACTCTACCAAAGCCTATGAAATCAGTGTGAGTATCCAAAGAGCAGATGGAAAACATTGGTCCTTAAATGACTTTCTTTCTTTCTCTCTTTTTCTTTCTTTCTTCTTTCTCTTTCTTTCTTTCTTCTTTCTTTCTCTTTCTTTCTTAGATTGAGCAATGTTGTTAGGGATCATAGGGAAGGTCATGGAAACAGTTTTGGAAACTTTACATGCGGGAATTAATTGCCTACAGTTTGAAAACTGCCTATTTCTTTCTCATTTACAGTCAAAATTTGGTGAAAGGGAAAAGTTGCTACTATATAATGGCAAGAAAATACCACTGTTTTAGAGAATGTGCTGGCTCTTGGTGGAATTAATCCATCTCTTTGGCAAGCTGTATGTGGTGTAATGTTTGGGGTAATTTTTTCTCTGGTGCCCCATTACCACTTCAGATCCTTTGTTACCATAATAATATGGGAGCTTTCTTCAAACAGGGCTCTGAGTGCTTGTTCTCAAATAAGGCCTGCCTCAGTTGTAAGGTCTTTCATCTGAAGATGAGCTATCTTATGTGTGTGGGAATACATTTTTCCATGATTACTTCAACAGCTGCATGCTGATAATCTGCCTGGGAAATAACTGTCGATGGATAAAATGCAATTAGTTCATCTTGCCAGTAAATAATGCTTTCTGGTTCCACCACGTGAAAATGAACTGCTCAGATCCTCCTCATCTGGAATAATTTTCAGAGAAGAATGAACGAATGAGACTGCTACACTTTTCAGAATAAACACCTGATGTCTTTGAAATTGCTCCAAGTGATTTGTTTTGGGATAAGCTTGAACACCATGTAAGGTAAGGTGATTGACTCTATAGCTATCCAATTGTTCCTTTGTCTCCCTGTTTGCATATATCAGTGTTATTAGTGTTTGAAAACACCTAGCAGGCAAGGAACATGCTCTTCAGAACTCTGCTGTTCAGAGTTCCCAAGAAGGAATAAAACTTTTATCACCATTAAAATAGCCATAGAGTTACTTGAAGACACATTTGGGGCAATGTGGTTCACTGTATCTGGTTCCAAATTCCAGATAAACATCGGAGTTAAATAGAGTATTAGGAGTTAAATAAGAGTTAGCTCAATAGGAGATGAGGTTTGAAGGAGGAGAAAATATTCAGATATTTCTTTTATTGATTTATATGTCAAATTCTACCTGGAACCAATTAGGAAAAAGGTAACTTCCCTTTGTTTATGCAACTGGATGCAGATTTGGAGAGTGGTTGAGTTTCAAACAGAAGTAGTCCTTACATCCAATGGTGAAATGGTATTTATATATTTAGGGGTAAGAGTTAAGGTTGCTTTTCTTCTAAAACAAGGATTCTGAACCTAGTCGAGAGAAGGAATTACAATAGGTAGAATCCCTAAGCCCTCCTGTGATGTATGCCCTGTGAGAGTGTTGGAGATGTCCTTTTCAGTGTTCTGGCCAGGTAGTAATTTAGGGAACAATTCACACATGAGACAGGTTCTCTGGTCCTCTCTTGATTAAAATTTAGTTCTTTATTCAGTTGATGCATTCACCACAGCCATTCTCTTCTATTTCTACAATTTACAGTAGAAATTGGGCCTTGCAGTATATTGGTATAGCAACAACTACAAATTTGTTCATATTTCCCTGCTCCATATCCTTAAATAGTTCCCATCCACACTGAATCTGGGTTTGGCTGTGTGACTTTCCTTGGCCATTGGGACTATAGCACATGTAATGCAAACAGATATTTGAAAATTGTTTGCACACGGGGACTTGTTCTCCTTCATTGCTTATGGGAATCCTGTGAAGGACACCAGTGAAGAAGACTGTGCTAACCTGCTGAATAAAAAGAGCTCTGTGGTCCAGTCACCCCTATTGCTTCTGCCAATAGCCTAACAAATGCTGGATAAGTGAGGGAGGCTATCATTGATCATCTAGCTGTTAGCTGACTGGCAAGCTGACTACAACAGTATAAAAGAATCCAGTGGAATTAGAGAGCTAATGACCTGTAAAACTCAGAGTTGATATTTAAAAATGTTTTATAGTTTTCTTTTTATGTATGCATATTATAGTGTACACTTTCAAATTATTCATCTGTCAGTTCACAGGAAAAATTCATAGTCTTCAATATTAAGTTGATTTAAAACTTGGATATGAAAAGTCTTTGTAGCGTTGTTACCTTTTTTAGCAGTGGAGTGAATAACGTTAATATGTCTAATTAATAACAAAAGAGATTTTTTACCCATTTGATCAATTATTAAAAAAATCATTAATATTTTTCAGGATACATTGTGTTTGCCTAAAGCCTTTATTTTAAAATCATTATTCTACTTTTTCCAGGAGGAGATGTGAATATGAAAGAAATGTCAAGTAGTTCCAATGTTTCCCCAGATATGGGGTAGATTACACTGTAGTTTAATTAAACTGTACCAATTCTTTCAATCAATAAATTAAATAGGCACTCTAAAGTACTGCCTAATTTCTATCGTTTCAACTGGGTTTATAACTCACTTCAGTTATTATGGAAAGAAAATGAAGAAATTGTTAAAAATCGGAATACAGTTGACCATTGAATAACATGAGTTTGAAGTGAGTAAGTCTATTTATACACAAGTTTTCTTCTGCCTCTGCCACCCCTGAGAAACTAAGACCAACTCCTCCTCTTCCTCGGCCTACTCAACTTGAACATGATAAAGATGAAGACCTTTATGATGAGCCACTTTCACTTAATGAATACTAAATATATGTTATCTTCCTTATGATTTTATTAATAGCATTCTCTTTTTTCCAGCTTACTTTACTGTAAGAATACAGTATATAATAGGTATAACATACAAAATATATGTTAATCGACTGTTTATATTATTGGTAAGGCTTCCAGTCAACAGTAGACTATTAGAAGTTAAGCTTTTGGGGAGTCAAAAGTTATACACAAATCTTTCACTGCTTGTGAATGGAGGTCAGCACTCCTAATCCTGTGTTGTTCAAGGGTCAACTGTATTATGAATAACCTACAGGCAAATAGAGTTTTTGTATGGCCTGGAAAACACATAGATGTTGGTGAGAATGCAGAGTAAAGGAATTTTTCATACACTGTTGGTGGAAATGTAAATTAGTACAATCTTTATGAAAAATAGCACGGACATTTCTCAAATAACTAAAAATAGAACTACCAATGAATTCAGCAGTCCCACTACTGTGCATCTACCCAAAGGAAAAGAAATCAATATATTAAAAAGACACCTGCACTGATATATTTATTGCAATGCTAATCACAACAGCTAAGATATGGAATCAACGTAAGTGTCCACCAATTGTTAATTAAAGAAAATGTAGTAGAGCCCAGGCAAGATGGCCAAATAGGAACAACTCTGAGGCACAGCTCCCAGAGAGATCGAAAGAGGCGGCAGGTGATTTTCACATTTCAAACTGTGGTACATGGTTCATCTCACTGGGACTGGTGGGACAGTGGGTGCAGCCCAAGGAGAGTGAGCCAAAGCAGGGTGGGGCATCACATCACCTGGGAAGCACAGGGGCTGGGGAAAACTCTCTCCTAGCCAAGGGAAGCCATTAGGGACTGTTCCCTGCATTCCAGCCCAGATACTGTGCTTTTCTCACGGTCTTCACAACCCACAGACCAGGAGATTCACTCTGGTACCTATACAACCACCAGGGCCCTGGGTTTCTAGCACAAAACTGGGTGGCTGTTTGGGCAGAAACTGAGCTAGCCACAGTAGTTTTTTTTTTTTTTTTCATACCCCAATGGCTCCTGGAACATCAGTGAAACAGAACTGTTCGCTCCCCTGGAAAGGGGGCTGAAGCCAGGCAGCCAAGAGGTCTGGCTGGGTGGGTTCCACCCTCATGGAGACCAGCAAGCTAAGGTCCACTGGCCTGAAATTCTCGCCACCAGAACAGCAGTCTAAGCTCAACCTCGGACGTTTGAGTTCGATGGGGGTTGGGGCATCTGCCACTGCTGAGGCTCCAGTAGGTGGTTTTAACCTCACCTATGTAAACAAAATTGCCCGGAAGTTCGGACTGGGTGGAGCCCACGACAGTTCAGCAAGCCCTCTGCAGGATGACTGTGTCACTAGACTCCCTCCTCACTGGGCAGGGCATCTCTGAAAAAAGGCAGCAGCCCATCAGGGGCTTATAAATAAAGCCCCCACTTTCCTGGGACAGAGCACCTGGGAAAAGGGGTAGCAGTGGGTATGGCTCCAGCAGACCGAAACGTCCTGCCTGGCAGCTCTGAAGAGAGCAGCGGATTTCCCAACACAGCATTAGAGCTCTGACAAGAGACAGACTGCCTCCTCAAGTGGCTCCTTGACCCCCATGTATCATGACACAGAGACATCTCCCAGTAGGGGCCAACAGACACTTAATACAAGAGAGCTCTGGCTGGCATCTGGCAGGTACCCCTCTAGGACAAAGCTACCAGAGGAAGGAACAGGCAGCAATCTTTGCTGTTCTGCAGCCTCTGCTGGTGATTCCCAGGCAAGCAGGGTATGGAGTCGATCTCCAGCAAACTCCAGCAGACCTGTAGCAGAGAGGCCTGACTGTTAGAAGGAAAACTAACAAACAGAAGGGAATAGTTTCAACATCAACAAAAAGGACGTCCACTCAGAGACCCCATCCAAAGGTCACTGACCTCAAAGACCAAAGGTAGATAAATCCATGAAGATGGGAAGAAACCAGCACAAAAAAGCTGAAAACTCTGAAAACCAGAATGCCTCTCCTCCTCCAAGGGATCACAATTCCTCACCAGCAAGGGAACAAAACTGGATGGAGAATGAGTTTGATGAATTGACAGCAGGCTTCAGAAGGTGGTTAATAACAAACTTCTCTGAGCTAAAGGAGCATGTTCTAACTCAATGCAAGGAAGCTAAGAACCTTGAAAAAGTTTAGAAAATGCTAACTAGAATAACCCATTTAGAGAAGAAAATTAAAAACCTGATGGAGCTAAAAAACACAGCATGACAACTCCATGAAGCACACACAAGTTTCAATGGCTGAATTGATCAAGCAGAAGAATGGATATCATAGACTGAAGATCAATTCAATGAAATAAAGTGAGAAGACAAGATTAGAGAAAAAAGAGTGAAAAGAAATAAACAAAGCTCCAAAAAATATGGGATTACATGAAAAGGCCAAATCTACGTTTGATGGGTATACCTAAAAGTGAAGGGAAGAATGAAATCAAGTTGGAAAACACTGGTCAGGATATTATCAAGGAGAATTTCCCTGACCTAGCAAGGCAGGACACCATTCAAATTTAGTAAATACAGAGAACATCACAAATATACTCCTTGAGAAGAGCAATCCCAAGACACATAATCATCAGATTCACAAAAGTTGAAATGAAGGAAAAATGCTAAGGGCAGCCAGAGTAAAAGGTCAGGTTACCCACTAAGGGAAGCCCATCAGACTAACAGTGGATCTCTCAGCAGAAATCCTACAAGCCAGAAGAGAGTGGGGGCCAATATTCAATATCCTTAAAGAAAAGAATTTTCACCCCAGAATTTCATATCAAATAGGTAAAGCGTATTCAAAGATGTAAAGAGGAAGTCAAGTTGTCTCTATTTGCAGACGACATGATTGTATATTTAGAAGACCCCATCATCTCAGCCAAAATCTCCTTAAGATGATAAGCAACTTCAGCAAAGTCTCAGGAAACAAAATCAATGTGCAAAAATCACAAGCATTCCTATACACCAATAACAGACAAACACAGAGTGAAATCATGAGTGGACTCCCATTCACATTTGCTACAAAGAGAATTAAATACCTAGGAATATGGCTTACAAGGGATGTGAAGGACCTCTTCAAAGAGAACTACAAACCACTGCTCAAGGAAATAAGAGAGGACACAAACAAATGGAAAATCATTCCATGCTCATGGTTAGGAAAAATCAATATTGTGAAAATGGCCATATTGCTCAAAGTTATTTATAGATTCAGTGCTACTTCCATCAAGCTACCATTGACTTTCTTCACAGAATTTGAAAAAACATCTTACATTTCATATGGAACCAAAAAGAGCCTGCATAGCCAAGACATTTCTAAGCAAAAAGAACAAAACTGGAGGCATCATGCTACCTGACTTCAAACTATACTACAAGACTACAGTAATCAAAACAGCATGGTACTGCTACCAAAGCAGAGATATAGACCAATAAAACAGAACAGAGGCCTCAGAAATAATGCCACACACCTACAACCATCTGATCTTTGAAAAACCTGACAAAAATAAGCAATGGGGAAAAGATTCCCTATTTAATAAATGGTGCTGAGAAAACTGGCTAGCCATATGCAGAAAGCTGAAACTGGATCCCTTCCTTACACCTTATACAAAAATTAACTCAAGATGTATTAAAAATTTAAACATAGGACCTAAAACCATAAAAATTCTAGAAGAAACCATAGGCAATACCATTCAGGACATAGGCAAGGGCAAAGACTTCATGACTAAAACACTAAAAGCAATGATACCAAGCGCCAAAACAGACAAATGGCATCTAATTAAACTAAAGAGCTTCTGCACAGCAAAATAAACTATCATAAGAGTGAACAGGCAACTTATAGAATGGGAGAAAATTTTTGCAGTCTACCCATCTGACAAAGGGCTAATATCTTGAATCTACAAAGAACTTAAACAAATTTTTAGAAAAAACAACAACCCCATCAAAAAGCGAGCAAAGGGCATGGACAGACACTTCTTAACAGGAGACATTTATGCAGCCAACAAACATATGAAAAAAAGCGCATCGTCACTCGTTATTAGAGAAATACAATTCAAAACCACATTGAGATACCATCTCATGCCAGTTAGAATGGCAATCATGAAAAAGGCAGGAGACAACAGATGCTGGAAAGGATGTGGAGAAATAGGAATGCTTTTACACTGTTGGTGGGAGTGCAAATTAGTTCAACCATTGTGGAAGACAGTGTGGCAATTCCTCAAGTATATAGAAATAGAAATACTATTTGACCCAGCAATCCCATTACTGTGTATATACCCAAAGAACTATAAATCATTCTATTATAAAGACACATACACAAGTATGTTTATTGCAGCACTGTTCACAATAGCAAAGACTTGGAACCAAGCCAAATGCCCATCAATGATAGACTGGATAAAGAAAAGGTAGCCAATACACACCATGGAATACTATGCAACCATAAAAAAGGATGGATTCATGTCCTTTGCAGGGACATAGATGGAGGTTGAAATCATCATTCTCAGCAAACTAACACAAGAACAGAAAACCAAACATTGCATGTTCTTGTCATAAGTGGGAGTTGAACAATGAGAACACATGGACACAGGGAGGGAAACATAACACACCAGGGCCTGTTGGGGGGTGGGGAGCTAGGAAAGGAATAGCATTAGGAGAAATACCTAATGTAGATGATGGGTTGATGAGTGCAGCCAACCACCATGACACATGTATACCTATGTAACAAATCTGTATGTTTTGCACATGTACCCCAGAACTTAAAGTACAATGAAAAAGGGAGGAATTTTTATGATTTGCTCACATTTATATTTACATCTTTAGCACCTAATAAATGCTCAGTAAATACTTAAACATAGAAGAAAAAGAAAATGTAGTATAACTATGCAATGGAATACTATTCAGCCATAAAAGGAATAAAATTATGCCTTTTGCAGCAACATGGATGGAACTTAAGGTTATTACCTTAAGTGAAACAAGGCAGGAAGAGACAGAAGTATAGCATGTTCTTACTCATAAGTGTATCAGAAAGCTTTTTCTTACATTTAACTCAAATATTTTGTGTTACAATTCACCTTTTCCCCTCTGAGTTCTATGCCTTATTATCACTTTCCATATGCCCAAGGACAATTGAGCTGTGTCTTTTGGAGCTTTTCTGATGACTGAATGAGTGGATTGAATTGACAGAGCAGTTTAGTCAGACATTTTCCTTTGATTTAGTTTCTGTCAGCTAAATTGACTAGTTGTTTGACTGAATCCACCTCACCAGCCAGTGTTCTCAGCACTGTGAATTTGTGTGTGTGTGTGTGTGTGTCCACATCCAGTGGTGGGATCTTTATACAGTGGTTTTGGTCACTACTTTCGATTGAACCAATCAACCTTGGTCCATTTACCTGGTGTTGCAATCAGCAGCAGCTATCACAGTGGATATATATTACCCCAGTTACCCTGATGAGTAGAGAGAAGATGGGCTTGATAGATTCAACTGGAAATTCTGTTCTGGCCTCTGAGCATATAGAACAAACACAACTGTGAACCAGGCATGTTTGATTGATGATGTCCTGCTGTCTCATCTTTCAGGGCCTCAGTCTTTGGCCACTCTTCTGGCACAGTGCTCATGCTCTCCATACCTTCTGTTTCCCCCAGTAGCCAAATATCTGTCTTATGTTCCAGCCTGTAGGTCCACTGCTCAGTGGTTGAAAGTAACATTGATTCTGGGTGATTCTGGATATTGAAAGATGAGGCAGTGGGAACAAATCAAGGTTGTTGGTAAGAGGTTGGTGAAAGGGAGACTGTATTTCTCAAAACTGCCTTTGCAAGAGGATAATTCTGAGGAATGTAAAGAGAGTATATAGGTAGACTTTTTCTGTGGTTAAATATTATAACAGTCTGCTGGTTTTGAGAATCCTTCTGGTCTTGTTCTTATTGTGCAAACTTGGAAAAATCACCTTATCTCTTAGAGCCTCAGTTTCATCATTGGTAAAATGGGGATAAACACAGTATGAAGATGATAAGATTGTGTGGAGGATAGAATAAGCTAATGCATGTAAAATACTTAGCACAGGGCCTGACACAGTAAGTGCCCAATTAATGTGAGCTCTTTTTATTCATAAGTACATTTTGAACACTCTAGATTATACAGGTTACTTCTTGGAGTCTCTAATATGCTGATGTGCCCAGTGTCTCAATACAAAGAGGTTAGAAAAAAGAAGCAAATGCTTATTAGATCATGGAACCCCTCTTTCTGCCAATATAATTCTCAATAAATTCATGCTCTGTGAAGAACACTTTGGGAAGTTCTGGTGTAAAGGAAGAAGATGTAATGTGGAAACAGAACACTTAGGTTCCAGATTGACTTGACAATGACTTCTATTTATTTTTGACTTTGTTCAAGTCACATAATCTTGGTAAAATTATGAGCATAAGATCATCTCTGTTATCTCCCTTGTAAGATACAGGGAGAGAGAGTATTATAAGCTATTACCCACTATACTAACATCAGGGATCAAAAGTTGGAGTAATCACAGTGAATCCAGGTGCAAGAAGAGGTGAAGAAAGGAATCCTTGTGTGGTGAATTTAAGGGTGTGGTCAGTGAGACCTCAGGATGACAGTGAATACAACTGAAATGTACACAAAACAGAGAATCCCCTGGGACTTGCAGCATAAGGCTGTCTGGATTTCTAGACTCTATCTAGTTCTCTAGGCATTTTTTTCTCACTGCAATTAGTCTCCAAAGCAGGCACATTCTCTAGATGGACAGGTGAGTTCTAAGGAAATCCAAGCACTCCATGATCTATTTGTCAGATTCCTGACTAATATCATTTGCTACTTTCCTTAGTATGGATTTATAGAATTCCTGAAAATCAAATAGAGACCTAAATGACAAGATTTTAGTCACTGGAAACAGCATTCGGTGTTTTATTTCCAAGGCTCTTTTAAAGGCAGCCTATGGGAGAGGCAATACATACCTGAAATAGTAGGTTGATGGGCCAGGAGAGGCTCATCAGTGTAGGGTTTGTTTCCAAGGATAAAGTGAAGAAACTGAGGCCAGCACCAAAATAATCCAATGCAAGGAAATTTATTCAGGCTCCCGGGTGAGGTTCTGCAGTCCGGACAGGAGGGGCCAGAGAAGTCGCACTGACTATTTTTAGACCGGGGGGTTTTATAGGGAGTGAAAAAGCTCGATTGGTTGAGGGAGAGCAAGACTGCTATTGGGTAAGTTACAAGCCTTGACCTAGGACTTGGCTTGTTATTGGTTGGAATTACTTGCCTGCTATTGGTTGTTAAAACTCGGCTGCTATTGGTTGTTAAGGCTTAGCTGCTATTGGTTGTTAGGGCTTAGCTGCTATTGGTTATTAAGAAGCTAT
Organism: Plecturocebus donacophilus; assembly: GCA_004027715.1. Lineage (NCBI taxonomy): Eukaryota > Metazoa > Chordata > Mammalia > Primates > Pitheciidae > Plecturocebus > Plecturocebus donacophilus. Next base: position 21,805 of record PVKP010020682.1, read on the forward strand.
GGTTGCAGCGCCTTGTTTGCATACTGGGCTCTTTAAGAGAAGACCAGGCTGTGCGAGCAAGGGAGAAGGGAACATGCCCGAGCATGTCTGAGCTTTCTCGGGGCTTGTAAAAGGGAAAAAAGGAGAGGGGGGGTGCGTCCGAGCTCCCAGCAAGGCAACCGGCCTTACAATCAGCACCTCTCAAGTTATATCAGAGAGATGACTGTCCCCTCCCTCTACAAAGTAGACCAGGCACAGGCTTGAATTAATTTTTCCTCTGCCTGTTGTTCTCAGACACACACAGCCCAGTGGAAAGACTATAAACAGAAAGCATGTGACTGACTCTTGTCTGTAACACTTTGGCTGGATGTTAAACTTTCCTGCCTTGGAACCACCCACTATTTCCTTCATCAGTAGCTTTCAGCATGCTTCATCCAGCCGGTCTAGATGCTTGATTAGTATAGTGGAAAGAGCACTGGGCTGGGAATTGAGACCTGGAGGCCCAGTCTGTGCTACTGACTCACTCTGACATAAGACAAGCCATGACCCCTTACTGAACCTCATTTTTCTCATATGTTACACAAGGTATTTCCACTGGGGTGATCTCAAAGCTCCCTTCCAGTTCAGTCTATGGTTTTATTTATTTATTTTTGTCCCTGAGATTGGAGTCACCTTCATTCCATCTTTCTGCATGGAGCATATCCATTTAGGCTAATTGCAGGATGTTGGAGAGCTGTCCAGGAACATCTGAAGCATTGGAATATTTGTTTGAAATTAATCAGACACAACAAGACATGCAGGTGGTTGGTCTTTTCCTTCAACTTTTTGCCTCCTAGGCTTCTGCCTCCTGGAAGGTGTTCACAGGCCACAGCTGCAGAGCACAGCCTGTGGATTGTTGCCTAGAAGAACATTCTCTATAAATGGGAGAGTTCAGGGCAAGACCACTCATTGAACTTTTTTCCCAGTAAAAATAGGGGTGAGAGTGTTGAGGGAAAGGGTACAGGGTAGGGGTTAGGGAATCCAGACATACCAACAGCAAGAAACAAGGTCACAGCCTTTATTTCTTGGCCCCTGGTCTTCTTGTCTGGGGATTGGCTTGGATTGACGTTATGAAAGAGACTGTCTCATGCTGGCCTCCAACCAGTCTCCAGATGTTTCTAAATACACTGATGCATGGGGTCATTTAGGCATATATCCCCAGAGTTGCCTGGCAGTTTTTCATTTCTCATCAGTGCTTAAACTCTGATGGGCCTCCCTCAACCCCATTGCCTTCTGCTCTTCAGTCATAGTCTCATTGAGCTCTCTCATCTTGGAGCCTTTGCATATGCTGCCCTGAGTCTGACTCAGTATCTCTTATGGAGAATCTTTTTCTCCTTTAAGACTTATCTCAACTGTTATAGCCTGTGAGAGGTCTTCTGCTATTGCCCTATGCCAAGTTGATTGCTTCCTCCTTTATGTTTCCATAGGACTCTAGAAATTGCTCTACTTTATACCCACTATATGGCAAGCTCTATAAGGGCAAGGACCACTGATTTTGGAGTTAAAATAATGTTAGCAATAATATATTATATGATTTCAAGTAGCTAGAAGGATATTGAATGTTCCTAACAAAGAAATGATAAATATTTGAGATAATGGATATACTAATGACCCTGATCTGATTATGATACATTATATGTATTAAAACATCACTATGTACTCCATAAATATTTATAATTAGTATTTGTTAACTAAAAAAACTTTAAAAACTTATACTTAAAAAGATAATGCTAGCTTCAGTAAGAGAAAAATCCCCAAATCTCAGTCTCAATGGTTTAACAAAATAAAGTCTATTTTCACTCACATATAGTTGGTGATAGCTGGGGTAGATGGTAGTGTTATGTGCTCTGCTTTGTGAAGTCATTCAGGGCCAGGAGGATGGGGAGCTAGCATCTTTCTCATATGGCTTCCAAAGTCCCCTTCCATTAGGTCACTAATGGGAGAAAGTAGGGAAGATCAGGCACCTTAGGTGTTTTTATGGGCAAGGTCTATAAGTGGCACACATCACCTTTGTTCATTTCTGTTTGCTGGAACACAATCACATAACCACAACTAACTTCAAAAAAAAGGGGGGGTGGGCGGCGCTGGGGAATGTATTCTAGTCATGTGCTTGGGAAAAAGCGTAAAAGGATTTTGGTAAACAAGGCTGTCTCTACAGCCAACACTGCTTTGTTCACTGCTGAATGCCCAAGGCTGAGCCCAGCAATGGGGAGATGACGAGTACTTTGGATTGTGATGGAAATTCCACCACTGGGCTGTGAGCTCATGGTCTATAATCTTAGTACCATGATCAAGCATAGGCATATACCGTGGGCTCAATAAATGTTGGTTGGTCATTACTGGAATTGGTATATCCAGGAGGTGTTCCTATTAGAGAAAAAAAATTTGGTATAACACCTCCTAAGGGTAACTATACCCTAGTAAGTAGCCCCTGGTTTGGCTGGTTTTTCTAACTACCAGAACACTCCTGATCCCTTGATCTTTGACCTAACTTTATCCAATCACCAGAATTATCTTCTCCTCAGACTTCTTGAAACCCAACTGCCAATTCTTATCTAGCCAGAGAGTTCCAAGCTTCTTTCTGTGTAAAGGCTTACCTTATTCCACCTCCTTTCTCTCCCCTTCTCCACAAGAATGCACTCAATTTCACAATTTTAGCTTTTACATTATGTTTAGCTACCTTCTGCCTCATTATTTCTGTAATTGGAGGGACAGAGGTGATGAGGTAAGGGAGATGCTTATGTCCCAGCCAACATCAATATTACAAATATCTTAAAATGCTTGTCTCCATTCTATCCTGGTCCAGTCCAGCCCAGGCCAAACTAACTGCTGTGGTTTAGCCAATCAATATGTATTTTTTAATTTGGAGATACATTGCTGGAGCCACAAACAGGACATTCATTAATGGTGGCCAAGAAATGTGTTCTTGTCCTGCAGCTGTAAGAATCTAGAATATCTTACCATCTAAATGTTCACTTAGCCACACATTACTATTCCTTATGGAATTCTTCTCTGTGAGAGAAATGGAATTTGCAGGCTAGGCATGGCGGCTCTCACCTATAATCCAAGCACTTTGGGAAACCAAGGTGGGAGGATCGCATAAGCCCAGGAGTTGAAGACCAGCCTGGTCAACAAAGTGAGACCTTGTCTTTACAAAGCATTTAAAAAATTAGCCAGGTATGATGGTATGCATCTGTAGTCTCAGCTTCTTGGGAGTCTGAGGCAGGAGGATGTCTTGAGTGCAGAAGTTAAAGGTTCCAGTGAGCTATGATTGTACCACTGCACTATAGCCTGGGTGACAGAGTGAGACCCTGCCTCAAAAAAAGAAATTGCAGCCAGTAGGATGGCCAGACACACAAATACTTCTGAAGTGGCCCAAAGAATCACCTGAACATAACAAGGAATAGCATTTAGCCAAGAAAAACACAAGATTTGGGGTCAGACCTTGGCGAGAGTAAGCCAAGGTCAAGTTTGCAATATTGCTACTGTTAGCTTAGAGAAAACTTGGCCCACTCTCCTGAGGCCTTCCTCTTGCTGCAGTGTGATTTTTCATCCACTGCCTATAAGGGCCTGGGACACTGTACCCCTCAGCTCTCTCTCCTACTTCCTATGGCTGTACCTGCTCAGGTTACTTCCCTCTCTTGGAAAATGACAGCCAATGTGCCTCTACTCTTCCTTATACCTGCCATGTGAGGCCCTCTGTGAATGGGACAGAAAGAGACCTAAAGGTCTAATTCAGTGAGTAAGTACAGAAGTTGGTTTTCAGACCTCAGGAGGCAGCTGTCCACTTTGTCAGTACTAAATGGCAGCTCTTGGCTGGCCCAGTTATTTTTCCAGAAAGGGGTTCTTTCACCTGCACAGAATTTGTATCACAGATAACTGGATGCAGTGGTTTAATTTATCTTTTTTTTTTTCTTTTTACTTATGTTTTAGATGAACATATGAGAGCTTGTTCAATTTACTAAGATTCTCAGAGATGGAAAATGAGGAGAGAGTATAAATGAGCCCAGGAAACCAAATAAAAGAAATCCCTCAGGCTTTAGACTCACTGGAGGGAAGTCAAGAAGTGAGCCCCTTCTCTGACACCTTGAGGGTGAAATGGCCCCAGACTGCCCATGGAATGATGGGGGTCATAGCTTTTAAGGGGAAGAGAGGTAAGTGCAAAACTTGAGTCCACTGAGCAAAATAGTATTTGAACATAGTAATTGAACATAGTAATAGTATTTGAACATAATAATTGAAGCCAGTTTTGGAGGAATAAGAACTAAAAAAGCTGGGACACATGTCTTTCTTTGAAATTTTTAACTGAAAGAAAAAGAAAAAAACTGAGTTAGGAAGGAGAGCTTGTGAAGAAAGAGATACAAGTGAGATACAAAGGGTGGGGTCATGGCTTACAAAGAAACACTGAGAGAGAAAGTGAGGGAGAACAAGAGCAAGAGTTAGAGCAAAGGCAAGAGCAAGAGCTAGAGATAAATGATCTCAAAGAGTTGGCTCCAAATACTTTTTTCCTTTTAAAAGAGGAGGGAAATGTTTATTTGGATTAATCAAGAAAACAAAGGGAAATCTAATAAACACTGCAAATTCTGCTACCAAAGTGTTTATGTCAAACATGTCTTTTGTCTGTAAGTATAGTATTCAGCAAACTAGAGGGAAAAAAAAATCCTGGGGTTGTTTATTTTAAAAAATAAAAAAAAATCAAACAGCAGAGAAATAAGCTTAATTTAATCATTTGGGGAAAATAATTGCATGAAGTAGCTTTTCCTACTCTGCTGTGAAAGCCCCTTCTGAGCCATCAGAAGGTCCATAATTCCAGTATGTTGCTAAAGGAGAATGACAGATGGATTTGCACACACATGAATCCTTTTAAGGGCAGCTTGATAGACAGTATTATCTCTAGGATGGGAGTCTCTGCCAGCTACTCAAGCTAATACTGAGATCGGAATAATTGAGTTTAATTATCATTGCCTCTGTTACCCCCACCCATCCATGGTTCTGAAGAAACCATTTTCAAGAGCTGTAGCTCTGACTCAACAACAGTTTTAATGATTTCCAGGAAACAGATTGTTGTTCAAGATCAAGAACAAGAAAAGAGAGGATCCTTATTTTTGTGAAGAGGCTAAATTAGTATAGTCAAGCTCCTCTGTTTATTTACACAATGGTAGAAGCTCCCATGCTAAAGAATTTCTGATAAGCGCTTGCAGGGAGGCTAATAGATTGGGAAGACAAAGTAAATGATGTAAACCAGTCGAGAGGTCACTTCTCAAATTTGCCCTTTCTTGACCCTGTGATGTTATGTAAGTTCCCTAACCTCTCTGAGTTTATTTATGTTTTCTTTGTACAATCAGGCTGATAATAATAGTACCCATCTCACATGACTGTTGCTAGGTTTAAATGAGATAAGGCTATAAGTGTTCAGTAGTTACTACTTATAACAATTATAAAAATTACATTAAAAATTCAGTCAATGTAGTTTGTATTTCTGTGGAATCAGTGGTGACATATCCCCTTTATTGTTTTTTATTGCATCTATTTGATTCTTCTCCCTTTTCTTTTTTATTAATCAGGCTAGTGGTCTGTCTATTTTGTTGATCTTTTCAAAAAACCAGCTCCTGGATTTACTGATTTTTTGAAGGGTTTTTGTGTCTCTATGTCCTTCAGTTCTGCTCTGATCTTAGTTATTTCTTGTCTTCTGCTAGCTTTTGAGTTTTTTTGATCTTGCTCCTCTAGCTCTTTCAATTTTGATGACAGGGCATCAATTTTAGATCTTTCCTTGCTTCTCATGTGGGCACTTATTGCTATATATTTTCCTCTAGACACTGCTATAAATGTGTCCCACAGATTCTGGTACATTGTGTCTTTGTTCTCGTTGGTTTCAAAAAACATCTTTATTTCTGCCTTCATTTCATTGTTTATCCAGTCGACATTCCGGAGCCAGTTGTTCAGTTTCCCTGAAGCTGTGTGTTGCTGAGTTAGTTTCTTAATTCTGAGTTCTAATTTGATTGCCCTGTGGTCTGAGAGACTGTTTGTTATGATTTCCGTTCTTTTGCATTTGCTGATGAGTGATTTACTTCCAATTATGTGGTCAATTTTAGAGTAGGTGCAATGCGGTGCTGAAAAGAATGTATATTCTGTGGATTTGGGGTGGAGAGTTCTGCAGATGTCTATTAGGTGTGCTTGGTCCAGATCTGAGTTCAAGCCCTGCATGTCCTTCTTAATTTCTGTTTCATTGATCTGTCTAATATTGACAGTGGAGTGTTAAAGTCTCCCACTACTATCGTGTGGGAGTCTAAGTCTCTTTGTATGTCATTACGAACTTGCTTTATGTACTTGGGTGCTCCTGTATTGAGTGCGTATATATTTACGATCACTAGCTCTTCTTGTTGCATTGGTACTTTTATCATTATGTAATGCCCTTCTTTGTCGTTTTTGATTTTTGTTGGTTTAAAGTCCATTTTATCAGAGACTAGGATTGCAACTCCTGCTTTTTTTTTGCTCTCCATTTGCTTGGTAAATCTTCCTCCATCCCTTTATTTTGAGCCTATGTGTGTCCTTGCACTTGAGATGGGTTTCCCGAATACAGCACACCAATGGGTTTCGACTTTTTATCCAATTTGCCAGTCTGTGTCTTTTGATTAGGGCATTTAGCCCATTTACATTTAAGGTTAATATTGTCATGTGTGAATTTGATCCTACCATTTTGATGCTAGCTGGATGTTTTGCACATTAATTGATGCATTTTTTTCATTGTGTCGATGGTGTTTACCATTTGGTATGATTTTGGAGCGGCTGATACTGGTTGTTCCTTTCCTTGTTTAGTGCTCTTTTCAGGAACTCTTGTAAGGCAGGCCTGGCGGTGACAAGCAATTGCTTGTCCATAAAGGATTTTATTTCTCCTTCACTTATGAAGCTTAGTTTGGCTGGATATGAAAGTCTAGGTTGAAAGTTCTTTTCTTTAAGGATGTTGAATATTGGCCCCCACTCTCTTCTGGCTTGTAGGGTTTCTGCAAAGAGATCTGCTGTGAGTCTGATAGGCTTCCCTTTGTGGGTAACCCGACACTTCTCTCTGGCTGCCCTTAGCATTTTCTCCTTCATTTCAACCCTGGTGAATCTGACGATTATGTGCCTTGGAGTTGTTCTTCTTGAGGAATATCTTTGTGGTGTTCTCTGTATTTCCTGGACTTAAATATTGGCCTGCCTTGCTAGGTTGGGGAAGTTCTCCTGTATAATATCCTAAAGAGTGTTTTCCAGCTTGGATTCATAATCTCCATCACATTCAGGTACACCTATCAAATGTAGATTAGGTCTTTTCACATAATCCAATATTTCTTGGAGTCTTGGAGTCTTTCTTGGAGTCTTTGTTCATTTCATTATTTTTTCTTTATTCTTGCCTTCTCATTTTATTTCATTGAGTCGGTCTTCAATTTCTGATATCCTTTCTTCTGTTTGGTTGATTCAGCTATTGAAACTTGTGTATGCTTCACAAAGTTCTTGTGCTGTGTTTTTCAGCTCCATCAAGTCGTTTATATTCTTCTCTAAGCTGTTTATTCTAGTTAGCATCTCATCTAACCTTTTTTCAAGGTTCTTAGTTTCTTTGCATTGGGTTAGCACATGTTCTTTTAGCTCTGAGAAGTTTGTTATTATCCGCCTTCTGAAGCCTGTTTCTGTCAATTCATCAGATTCATTCTCCATCCATCTTTGATCCCTAGCTAGTGAGGAGTTGTGTTCCTTTGGAAGAAGAGAGGAATTCTAATTTTGGGTGTTTTCATGCTTTTTGCACTGGTTTCTTTCCATATTAGTGGCTTTATCTATCTGTATTCTTTGTAGTTGGTGACTTTTGCATGGGGTCTCTGAGCGGACATTCTTTTTGTTGATGATGAAGTTATTTCTTTCTGTTTCTTAGTTTTCCTTCTAACAGTTAGGTCCCTCTGCTGCAGGACTGCTAGAGGTCCACTCTAGACTCTGCTTGCCTGAGGATCATCTGTGGGGGCTGCAGAACAGGAAGGGTTGCTGCCGGTTTCTTCTTCTGTTATTTTCATCCCAGAAGGGTACCTGCCAGATGTTGGCCTGAGTTTTCCTTTATGAGGTGTCTCTTTGGGTATACAGGGGTTGGGGAGCTGCTTGAGGAGACAGTCTGTCCCTTATAGGAGCCCAAGTACTGTGCTGGGAGCTCCATTGTTCCATTCAGAGCTACTGGGCAGGTACTTTTAAGTCTGCTGCAGCGGAACCAATAACTGCCCCTTTTCCCAGTTGCCGTGTCCTAGGAAGTTCCTGTCATGCTGCTGCCTTTTTTCATAGATGTCCTTCCCTGCATGGAGTAGTCTAGTCACAGTGTGCCAGCAGAGGTGTTTGCTGAGCTCCACAGGCTCTGCTCAGCTGCTGTGTGAACTGCCTCGGTAGTGGCAGACTGCCTCGATAGTGGTTGTTGCCCTTCCCCTCACTGAGCTGGACCATCTTGGGTCCGGTTGTGCTTGTTGTGAAACTCAATCCAGAGCATTTCAGATTGCTTGTTTTGTAGGGGTGGTACCTGCCGAGCCAGATCACCTGGCTCCTTGTCTCTGCCCCCTCCCTTTCAGTTGAATGGGTGGCTCTCTCTCCCAGGTGTTCTAGGTGCCAGGTGCCAGTTGAAATGCCCACCCAGATTTGTGTGAGTTTCTGTGCACCAAGCCGGCACTGGCTGAAATTGCCATGCTGAAATCTCATGGCACTTTTTGGCCCGGGAACCTCCTGGTCTGTGTGCAGTGAAAATTTGTTTGGAAATGTGGTGGGCACTCACCCTTTGTATTGTTCTTGCTGGGAACGGCACTCCAGAGCTCTTCCTATTTGGCCATCTTGGATCCTCCCTTATCCTGGAATCCTTTTAAATCATTTTATGAAGCCAGTATCAAACTAATAGCAAAACCAGGAAAGGACATAACAAAAAAAGGAAACTACAGACAAATAACTTTGATGAACATAGATGCAAAATTTCTTAATAAAATCCTAGCTAACTGAAACCAACAGCATATCAAAATGATAATCCACCATGATCAAGTGGGTTTCATACCAGGGATGCAGGGCTGGTTTAACATACACGAGTCAGTAAGTATGATACACCATATAAACACAATTAAAAACAAAAATCACATGATCATCTCAGTAGATGTTGAAAAAGCATTCAGCGATATTCAGCATTGCTGTATCATTAAAACACTCAGCAAAATAAGTGTACAAGGGATATACCTCAATGTAATAAAAGCAATCCATGACAAACCCACAGCCAACATTATAATGAATGGGAAAAAACTGAAAGCATTCCCTCTGAGAACTGGAACAACACAAGTATGCCCACTCTCACCACTTCTATTAAACACAGTACTGAAAGTCCTAGCCAGAGCAATCCTGGCAAAAAAAAAAAAAAAAAAAGAAATAAAGGGAATCCAAATCTGTAAAGAGGAAGTCAAACTGTTGCTGTTTGCTGATGATATGATTATACACCTAGAAAACCCTGAAGACTCATTGTAAAAGCTTCTAGAACTGGTAAATGAATTCATCAAAGTTTCAGGATACAAAGTTTCAGGACACAAAATTAATATATGCAAATCAGTAGCTCTGCTATTCACCAACAGTAGCCAAGCTGAGAATCAAACGAGAAGTCAATCCATTTCCCAATAGTCGCAAAAAAATAAAATACTTAGGAATATACATAACCAAGAAGGTGAAAGATGTCTACAGGGAAAACTTCAAAAAACTGCTGAAAGAAATCATAGACAACACAAACAAATAGAAACACATCTCATGCTCATAGATTGGTAGAATTAATCTTGTGAAAATAACCAGACTGTCAAAAGCAGTCTACAGATTCAATACAATTCCCATCAAAATACCATCATCATTCCTCACAGAACTAGAAAAAAACAGTCCTAAAGTTCATATGAAACCAAAACAGTGCCTGTATACCCAAAGCAAAACTAAGCATAAAGAACAAATCTGGAGGCATCATATTACCTGATTTCAAATTATATTATAAGGCCATAGTCACCAAAACAGCATGATGCTGGTATAAAAATAGGCACATAGCCCAATGGAACAGAATAGAGAACCCAGAAAAAAAGTCAAAAATTTACAGCCACCTGTTCTTTGACAAAGCAAACAAAAACGAAATTGGGGAAACATGCACTATATAACCAATGGTGCTGGGATAATTGGCAAGCCATTTGTAGGAGAATAAAACTGAATTCTCATCTCTCACTTTATAAAGAAATCAACTCAAGTTGGATCAACAACTTAAATCTATGTCCTGAAACTATAAAAATTATAGAAGGTAACATTGGAAAAACCCTTCTAGATATTGGCTTAGACAAAGATTTCATGATCAAGAACCCAAAAGCAAATGCAACAAAAACAAAGATAAATAGGTGGGTCTTAATTAAGCTAAAGAGCTTTTGCATGGCAAAAAGAAGATTCATAATAGTAAACAGACAACCCACAGAGTAGGAGAAAATCTTCACAATCTATACATCCGACCAAGGACTAATACCCAGAATCTACAATGAACTCAAACAAATTAGCAAGAAAAAAACCAATCTCATCAAAAACTGGACTAAGAACATGAATAGACAATTCTCAAAAGTGCCCAAAGTAATTTATAGATTCAATGCTATCCTCATCAAGCTACCAATGACCTTCTTCACAGAACTGGAAAAAACCACTAAACTTCATATGGAACCAAAAGAGAGCCTGCATAGCAAAGACAATCTGAAGCAAAAAGAACAAAGCTGGAGGCATCACACTACTTGATTTCAAACCATACTACAAGGCTACAGTAATCAAAACAGCATGGTATTGGTACCAAAACAGAGATATAGACCAATGAAACAGAACAGAGGCCTTGGAGACAATGCCACACATCTACAACCATCTGATCTTTGACAAACCTGACAAAAACAAGCAATGGGGAAAGGATTCCCTGTTTAATCAATGGTGTTGGGAAAACTGGCTAGCAGTGTGCAGAAAGCAGAATCTGGACCCCTTCCTGATACCTTATACTAACATTAACTCCAGATGGATTAAAGACTTAAACATAAGATCTAACACCATAAAAACCCTAGAAGAAAACCTAGGCAAAACCTTTCAGGACATAGGCATAGGCAAGGACTTGATGACTAAAACACTAAAAGCATTGGCAACAAAAGCCAAAATAGACAAATGGGACCTAATTAAACTCCAGAGCTTCTGTACAGCAAAAGAAATAATCATTAGAGTGAACTGGCAACCAACAGAATGGGAAAAAATTTTTGCAATCTACCCATCCAACAAAGGTCTAATATCCAGATTCTACAAAGAACTAAAACAGATTTACAAGAGAAAAACAAACAAACCCATCCAAAAGTGGGAGAGGGATGTGAACAGACACTTTTTAAAAGAAGACATATATGAGGCCAACAAACATATGAAAAAAATACTTATCATCACTGATTATTAGATAAATGCAAATCAAAGCCACATTGAGATACCACCTCATGCCAGTTAGAATGGCGATCTGGAGACAACAGATGCTGGAGAGGATGCGGAGAAATAGGAACACTTTTGCACTGTTGGTGGGCGTGTAAACTAGTTCAACCATTGTGGAAGACAGTGTGGCGATTCCTCAAGGACCTAGAAATAGAAATTCCATTTGACCCAGCAATCTCATTACTGGATATATACCCAAGAGACTATAAATCATTCTATTATAAAGACACATACACATGTACGTTCTTGGTGGAACTGTTTACAATAGCAAAGACCTGGAACTAACCCAAATGCCCATCGACAATAGACTGGACAAGGAAAATGTGGCACATATGCACCATGGAATACAATGCAGCCATAAGAAATGATGAATTTCTGTCCTTTGTAGGGACATGGATGAATCTGGAAACCACCATTCTCAGAAAACTGACACAAGAACAGAAAATCAAACACTGTATGTTCTCACTCATAGGTGGGTGTTGAACAATGAGAACAGATGGGCACAGGGAGGAGAGCATCACATACTGGGGTCTGTTGCGGGGGCCAAGGGAGGGACAGTGGAGGGTGTGGGGATGTCAGGGAGGGATAACATGAGGAGAAATGCCAGATGTAGGTGACAGGGGGATGGAGGCAGCAAACCACATTGCCATGTGTGTACCTATGCAACAATCCTGCATGGTCTGCACATGTACCCCAGAACCTAAAGTACAATTAAAAAAAAAAAGAAGAAATACATTTGGCCAACAAACATGATAAAATGTTAAACATCACTAATTATCAGGGAAATACAAATCAAAACCATAATGTGATACCACCTTACTCCCACAAGAATGCTCATAATCAAAAAATTAAAAAAAATAATAGATGTTAGCATGGATACAATGAAAAGGAAACACTTCTATACTACTGGTGGGAATGTAAACTAGTACAACTACTGTGGCAAACAGTGTGGAGATTCCTTAAAAAACTAAAAGTAGAACTACCATTTGATCCAGCAATCCCACTAGTGGGTATCTACCCAGAGGAAAAGAAGTAATTATACAAAAAAGATACTTGCAGATGTATGTTTATAGCAGCACAATTTACAATTGCAAAAATATGGAATCAGATCAATTGCCCATCAATCAACTAATCAATAAACTATTAGTATATATGTGTATATATATATATATATATATATATATATATGAGATATATATACTCAGCCATAAAAATGAATGAATTAACAACATTTGCAATGTCCTGGTTGAGATTGGAGACTATTATTCTAAAGTGAAGTAACTCGGGGATGAAAAACTAAACATTGTATGTTCTCACTCATAAGTGGGAGATAAGCTATGAGGATGCAAAGGCATAAGAATAGTACAATGAACTTTGGGGACTCAGAGGAAAAGGGTGGGATGGGGGTGAGGAATAAAAGACTACAAACTGGGTTTAATGTATACTGCTCATGTGATGTGTGCACCAAAATCTCGCAAATCACCACTAAAGAATTATCATGTAACCAAATACAACCTGTTCCCCAAAAACCTATGGAAATTAAAAAAAAAAAAACACAATAAGCAAACAAAAAATAAAAATATCTTTTTATCTTAAAAAACCCAGATATTTTGAATTCTTTGTCAGAAAAGTACAATATCTTTGCCTCTCCAGCATCAGTCCCTGGATGTCTTCTTTAGTTCGTTTTGTAAGGTCATGTTTTCCTGGATGGTCCTGATGCTTGTGAGTGTTTGTTGGTGCCTAGACACTGAAGAGTTTGATATTCATTGTAGTCTCCACAGTCTGGGCTTGTTTGTACCCATCCTTCTTGGGAAGGCTTCCAGGTACTGGAAAGGACTTGGATGTTGTGATCTAACCTATATCTGCTAGGGGGAAGCCCAAGCCTGGTAACACTGTGGTTCTTGCACACTTCTAGAGGTAGGTACTGTCTTGGTGGTCTTGCATAAGATTCAGAATTCTGTGGATTTCCAGGCAGAGACTCTTGTTCCTTTCTCTTTCTTTCTACCAAACAAATGGAGTCTCTGCGTCTGTTCTGAACTGCCTGGAGCTGAGGGTGGTGTAACACAAATACTCCTGTGTCCACCACCACTGGGACTGTGCTGAATCATACCTAGAGCCAGCACAGTACAAAATCTTACCCCTGGATCACTGTAACCACTATGCAGCTACCACCTGTGTTTACTCAAGGACCTGGGGTTCTATAATCAGGAGATGATAAAGCCAGCTAGGCTTCTGTCCTTTCCTTCAGGGCAATAAGCTACCCTAGGCCCTGGGCAGTTCCAGAGAGGTCATCACCTGGGAGATAGGGACTGAAGCCCAGAACCTTAGAAGTCTACTCAATATTCCACTGGACAACAGCTGAGCTGGCACTCAAACCATGAGATACACTACTTTCCACTCTTCCCTCCCCTTTCCGCAGGCAGAGGAACCTCACTCCATGGCCACTACCACCATAGACCCACAGAGAGTACTGCCAGGCTACTGCCAATATTCCCTTAAGGCCCAAGGGCTCTTCAGGTAGCTTGTGAATGTTGTCTGGCCTGGGACTCACCCTTCAGGAAAGTGGGCTCCCTTCTGGCCCAGGGCAGATCTAGAAATGCTGTCCAAGAAGCAAGGCCTAGAATCAGGGACCCCAAGAGCCCACTTGGTACTCTATGCCCCTGAGGCTAAGCTGGTATCAGAGGTGCAAGACAAATTCACTTACTTTTACCTCTGTCTTTCTGATATAGAGTCTCTCTCCATAGCTACCACAGCTAAGTATGTGCTTAGTGTCACCCAAAGCCATCATGTTTCAGAGTCTCACCCACAGCCCATAGCATTTTCCATGGGTATCACTACAGGTTATTCAGGGCCCAAGGGTTCTTTAGTTAGCAGGTGATGGGTCCTGCCAGGACTGGGTCCTTCCCTTCAAGGCAGCAGATTCCTTTCTCACCCTGAGTGTTTCTAGAAATGTCATCAAGGAGTTAGGGCATGGAAAGGGTGCTTCATGACTCTGACTACTGCCCAACCCTAAGCTGGTATACAAGATGCAAGACAAAGTCCTCCTTTCTCTTCCCTCTCCCCTCCTTAAGTGGAAGAAAATGGTCTGTTTCGAAGCCATGAGCTATGCTGCGTGGGTTTGGGGGAGTGGCAGCACGAGTATTCCCTTAGTCATCTGGGCTAGAATCTCATTAGGTCGCATGTCCCCCAAACCCACTGGCTCTGATGCCAGGTCAGCCATAGGACTCGCATAAGTTTTGCAGCCCTATGGCCTTGACTGCCTTTCAAGATTACTTAGAGCTTTGGGGGCACTTTAGGCTATGGTGGCAATGCTTGCCAGAACTCAAGTTCTGACAACTGGTATGGTTGATTCCCCTCTGGCTAGGGCTGGCTTAACCGCTCACTCCATAGGTGGGTAGCAGCTGAGTTCAGCCCAGTTTTGCTTTCTGCTGAGACAGGGCAGCACTGACTTCCATGCAGTGTCTCACAATCCCTATGCTCTTCCTCTTCCAAGTACACAGATTTTCTCTGTGCCATGTGACCACTGCTGGGGGGTGGGGGAAGGCTGGCATCAGCAATCCAATATTGTATTTTCTACCCTCTTTAGTGCCTCTCTCAGTGATATGAAGTTAAATCCAGGTACTATGAGTGCTTACCTGATTTTCAATTGTTACGGAGGTGCTTTTACATGTAGACAGTTGTCAAATTTGGTGACTCTGTGAGTGGGAGGATGATAGGTGGAGCCTTCTATTTTGCCACCTTACTCCACTCCTCTCTGTCTTTTCACTTTCTTGATGATGTCTTTTGATGGACAAAGGTTTTTAATTTTAATAAAGTGAAAAGCATATATTTTTTCTTCTATTGCTTGCCATTTTGGTGTCACATCTAAAAATCCATTGCCAAATCCAAAGTCCTGAAGATTTATCCCTTTTTTTTGAAGAATTTTATAGTTTCAGTTCTTGAATTTACATTATTTATTCATATTGAGTTACCTTTTTATATGGCATTAGGTAGGAGTCCCAATTTATTTTATTTTATTTTTTTGCTTGTGGAAAGTCAGTCATTCTAGTATCATTTGTTTAAGAGACTATTCTCTCCCATTGTGTGGACTTGGCACCCTTGTCAAAAATCAATGGATTAAAGATGTATGGATTTATTTCTGGACTCGACTTTATTCCATTGCATCATCAGTCTATCCTTATGCCAGTACCACACTTTTTAATAACAGCTATTCTGACTGGTTTAAGATGGCATCTCATTGTAGTTTTGATTTGCATTTCTCTAGTGATTGGTGATACTAACCTTTTTTCCACATGCTTGTTGACTGCATATATGTCATTTGAAAAGTGTCTACTTATGTCCTTTGCCCAGTTTTTAATGGGATCATTTGTTTTATGATTGTAAAATTGTTTAATTTTCTTATAAATGCTAGACATTAGACCTTTGTCAGATGCACTGTTTGCAAATATTTTCTCCCATTCTGTAGGCTGTTTACTCTGTTGATAGTTTCCTTTGCTGTGCAAAAGCTCTTTAATTAGATCCCATTTGTCCATTTTTCCTTTTGTTAAAATTATTTTTGGCATCTTAATTATGAAATCTTTGCCAATTCCTATGTCCAGAATGGTATTTCCTAGGCCGTCTTCCAGTATTGTTATAGTTTTGTTTCACACTTAAAGTCTTTAATCCATCTTGAGTTCATTTTTGTATATGGTGTAAAGAAGGGGCCCTGTTTTAATCATCTGTATATGGCTATCCAGTTATTCCAACATCTTTATTGATTAGGACACCCTATTGGATAGGGTGTCCTTTCCCCATTGCTTGTTTTTGTCAGGTTTGTTGAAGATCAGATGATGGTAAGTGAGCAGCCTTATTTATGCACTCTCTGGTCTGTTCCATTGGTCTATGTGTCTATTTTTATATTTGGACCATTTTGTTTTGGTTACTGTAGTCCTGTAGTACAGTTTGAAGTTTGGTAACATAATGCCTCCAACTTTGTTCTTTTTGCTCAGGATTTCCTTGAATATTAGAGTTCTTTTTGGTTCCACATGAATTTCAAAATTGTTTTCTCTAGTTCTGTGAAAAATGTCATTGGTAGTTTGATAGGAATAGCTTTGAATCTATGAATAACTTTGGGTATTATAGCCATTTTAATGATATTGATTCTTCCTATCCATAAGCATAAAATATTTCTCCATTTCTTTGCATTATTTCTGATTTTTTGAGCAGTGTTTTCTAATTCTTTTTGTAGAGGCCTTTCACCTTCTTGGTTAGCTATATATTCCTAAATATTTTATTCTTTTTTTGTGACAATTGTCAATGAGATTGTATTCCTGATTTGGATCTCAGCTTGGTCATTGTTGGTTTATAAGAATGCTATGATTTTTGTACATTTATTTTGTATCCTGAAACTTTACTGAAGTTGTTTATCAGCTGAAGAAGCCTTTGGGCCAAGACTATGTTTTTTGTCTAGCTATAGAATCATATTGTCAGCAAATAGGGATAGGCTGGCTTCCTCTCTTCTTATTCAGCTGCCTTTTTCTTTGTCTTGCTTTATTGCTCTGGCCAGGACATCTAATACTATGTTCAACAGAAATGGTGAGAGAAGATATCTTTGTCTTGTGTTGGTTTTCAAGGGGCATGTTTCCAGCTTTTGCCTATTCAGTCTGATGTTGGCTGTAAGTTTCTCATAGATGACACATATTATTTAGAGATATGTTCCTTCAATACCTAGTTTATTGAAAGTTTGTAACATGAAGAGACACTGAATATTATTGAAATCATTTTCTGCATATACTGAGATAATCATTTGTATTTTTGTCTTTAGTTCTGTTTATGTAATAAATCACCATTTATTGATTTGTGTATGTTGAATCAACCTTGCATCCTAGGGATAATGCTTACTTGATTGTGGTGGATTAACTTTTTCAGGTGCTGCTGGATTCAATTTGCCAATATTTTATTAAGGGTTTTTTCATCAATATTCATCAAGGTTATTGGCCTGAAGTTTTCTGTTTTTGTTGTGTCTCTGACAGGTTTTGGTATCAGGATGATGCCAGCCTCATAGGATGAGTTGGGAGGAGTCTCTCCTCCTGAACTTTTGGAAATAGTTTTGTAGAAATGCAACCAACTCTTCTTTGTACATCTGGTAGAATTTGGCTATGAATCCATCTTGTCCAGGGCTTTTATAAGTTTGTAGGCTATTTACCACTGATTCAATTTGAGAGCTTATTATTGGTATGTTCAAGGATTCCATTTCTTCAAGGTTCAGTCTTGGGAAGATGTATGTTCCAGGAATTTACCAACTTCTTCTAGATTTTCTAGTTCATGTGCATAAAAGTGTTCATAATATTCTCTAATGATTATTTGTATTTCTATGTGGTCAGTGGTAATATACCCTTTATAATTTCTTGTTGTGCTTATTTGGATTTTCTCTCTTTTCTTCTTTATTAGTCTAGCTGGTGGTCTATCTTATTAATTTTTAATGAAGCTTCTGTCTTGGTTAATCTTTTTAATTATTTTATGTCTCAATCACTGACAGTTGCACTCTGATATTAGTTCTTTCTTTTCTTCTGCTAGGGCTTCATGGTTGGTTTGTTCTTGCTTCCCTAGTTCTTCTTTTTTTTTTTGTTGAGATGGAGTTTCACTCTAGTTGTTCAGGCTGGAGTCCAATGGCATGATTTTGGCTCACCACAACCTCCGCCCCCAGGGTTCAAATGATTCTCCTGCCTCAGCCTCCTGAGTAGCTGGGATTACAGGCATGTGCCACCATACCCAACTAATACTGTATTTTAAGTTGAGATGGGGTTTCTTCATGTTGGTTAGGCTGGTCTTGAACTCCCGACCTCAGGTGATCCGCCCATCTTGGCCTCCCAGAGTGCTGGGATTAGAAGTGTGAGCCACTGCGCCTGGCCTCTTCTCTAGTTCTTTTAGGTGTAGTGTTACCCTGTTAACTTGAGATCTTTCTAACCTTTCGTTATGGGCGTTTACTACTATAAATTTCCATCTTAACACTGTCTTATCTGTGTCCCAGAGATTCTGGCATGTTGTATTTTTGCTCTCATTAGTTAAAAAAAAAAAAAAAAAAAAAA
>PVKP010020683.1:0-40378 GCA_004027715.1 Plecturocebus donacophilus
TTACCTGGTAAACATGGTGTTTACCCTCATTCATCAGGGACACAGGGATGATAGAATTCCTCAGCTACCAAAGCAGAATTCAGATTCCTTCTTCTGTTCCGACAGCACCCCAAGGGCTCTTACTACCTTATTTATTATTGATCTTGAAGAAAGTGTAATTATTGATCTTGAAGCTGGGAAAGTCTGCAGTCTAGATACTGTCACCTTTTTGTTTTTCTCTATCATTCAGCATGACATTTCCCAACTGAGACATGGAGAATGGAGGAAGAGTAAATTGTTTTGCTGTTATTATTGTAATCGTGGGGAGTACAACGTTGAAAATAGCAGGTGCCCATTTCCTAGGGATTAGGCTTTCTGAAGCCTGGGGCCACTTATGGATACAGCTATATGTGTCCCTAACCTTTCAGCTTCCTGAGGAACTCTTAGGCCAGGTAACTGGAGAATATTCCCAGTCTTCACATACAGCAGCCAGTCTCTGAGAACAATGGGTTTGAGAAGGAGACCACGTAAGTTAGAGTGGTGAATCCTCTACAGCTAACACTCTGTAGTGGAAAGTAGGTATTCAAGGAAATGAGCAACAATTGAAGCAATATCCACTTTCACCAGGCAGGTAGCCACATGTGGTACGAGCCACAGAAGATTCCTTTGGCCAAACCATGACCATGTAACAAACATGAAAGGACCAGGTCATTCAAAGCATGTACTTGAATAACAACAAGGCCTCAATCTTATATGGGGGGAAAATGCCATATTATAAAAACAGAAACAAAATGAATAGAAAAAAAGTCTAGCTATATTTAGGCTTCTCTTAAACCATTAACTATAACTACAAACATAAATCACATCAGGTATTCTAGGTTTCGGTATTATTCCAGGTGCAGGGGGCTGATAAGTTTAAAAAGAAAAGGTAAGCTCCAGGTGTAGAAGGAGGAAGAGGAGGAGGACGAGCAGAAACACTAATTTACTTTCTTTAAAAGAACAAAGCCTATACACTAGTCCCCTGGCTGCTTCTGACCCATCTCTCTACAGTCTTTTTCCCTTCCATCTAGCCTTATTTTCCCCAAAAACAATACAATAAAGAGGAAAAGTTCTATGTTAGTAGCGAATGCAGCTTTTAGAAATAGAAAAGCTTATCTTCTCCCTAACCATAATTTTAAGTCCAAAAACTCTCTGCAATCAGCAAAACGCCACACGGTTACTTGAACAAGATGGAATGCATGCACTTGTGCTCTGGCCTGAGGACACCTTCCTCCTAGCCAGTCAGGAAAGGACGATGGGATGGAGAGAAGAAAGAGGGTCCAATGGGAAGCCTCTGAGCTCCCATACACCAGGGAAACTCCTGATACCCACATGAGCCTTGCCTGGCTGGCCTGTGGCATGACACACAGACAACTAGAGAGAGCCACTGCCAAGAGCAGCCAATCCTCCTGTGGTTTGGCCTCTGCCCTGCCTGGCCCTCCCCTTCCACCTAATTCCCATAGGCACATCAACTCCTGCCCCGAAATCCCCACTCTTCAAATGAACAACCAAATTGCCCTGACACTGTGTCTTTGTAGAAGCTGTCCCGGGAGCACGCCTCTGTGTGAGTGGGCAATGGAGAGTTAGGGGGGCAAGAAAGGGCGATGGGGTTCAAAAGTAAAGTCATCAGAAATAATGAGGCTGTTCCGCCCAGTTCCCCGCCAGCCAGGGGAGCAGAGAGCCCTCTCCAACGGAGTGTCCCAGCTCTGCCGCTGAAATAACCGGTCACGGAGAGCGGCAAGCAAATTGCTTTGACAAGGCCGTTGCTATTGTAAGGGTTCAAGGGTGCCGGCCACTAGGTCAACGGCTGCCAATCAAGTGGACAGAAAAAGCCGCTCATTGAGCCTGTGATTTCTACCTAGGCCGCAATTATCTCTGACTATTCCTGGACCTCAGCAGCTCCTCTGATTAAACCTGCCTCCCTTTTACATCTCTTTCAGAGTGTGCTTCACACACTAATTAGTTGCCTGCTCTCCACTGAGATGTCAGACCCTCCGTCAATTTATCTCTATTTCAGCCTGCTCAGAGTGACTTCCCCAGTTATCAAAATTTAATCATGCCTTCAAAAATGTTGAAAAGTGGTCATTAGAGGCAAAAGGCCACAGGATACAATATTCATTTTTCTCTATCTTCCAGCCATCCAGCTGGCATCTATAATGGATATCCTGGGGGCTGTGAGAACACGTTGATTTATGCAACCTCGGCCCTCCTCTCACTGTGCTCCACTGGCTGCTTGAGAGAACAGGTTTTAACAAGGTCTGAGGTGGGAGGACATTAATCACAGCAGCATTGTATGTGGAAAAGGGTGCTGTGTAGTCAAAGAACCCCCTACAGTAGGGCAGTTAGAGGTGTTTTTTTTTTCTTACCACCTTCTCGGTGATAAAAGAGAGTTTGACAATTGATTAGACCTTTCTGTAACCTTGCAGCCCAGCGAAATGATGAGAGAGAGAAAAGAGGGAGAGAATGATTCTCATACCGACGGTTTTAAATGTGCAATAACTTTATGATTCTTGACTGAAACTGGCTATCAAAATCAGTCCCAACTCAATACCATCTAAAAAAGAAGATCATTCTTGGAATAAGAGCCCTTTCGGCCAGATATGTCAGAGCCAATCACAACCTCCGGGGTCCCGTGGTGACTGCTGACCGCCACATATGGTGGGTTCTGATAAAAATCACATCTGATAAATTCACCTCTGCTTGCCTGCTTGGCTGGAAAGAAGGTTTTAGTCCAAAATCAACAATGATGAACTGAAATCTATCGGCAGCTGGGAATTGCTTTTAACCCTCCCTCTGGGCTGCCCCACTTCACTACTTTGCTTCTCCTTTTGCCTTCCCCCTTTGTTCCCAAGCCCAAGGAAGCAAAAGGTAGACACTGGGCAGGGCCCTTCCCTCCATCTGCAGCAGCGGCCGAAGGAGCATGTCTCCTTGCCCCTGACACGCCTGGCCTGGTGCTACCTGCAGCCCCTTTACGAGCTTTTCCTGCCCTGGCTACTGAAAGCAACATTTCCTGGCACCACAGAACATGCAAGGTGAATTTCTCTGCCTTTTTATTTATGGCAGAAATGCCTTATGATCACACCTTTTTGATGGTCATTCCTGTCTTTTTTTGATGCATGTGGTGAGAGAGAACAGTCAAATAAGAAACTTTCAGAGAAACTTACAAAGGAGGTATGTGTCATGGCAGAGATGGCTCATTGCGTGATTTAACTGTGAGCCTTTGTACCCACCTTCATGCTCTTAGTCACTCTCGCACTCTCACAGTTCCACCTTTTGAGCCCCAAAATGACTTTCTTTCTTTTTTCTCTGGTAATGGATCCTGGGTCTGGACCACAGAGTGACCAGCCACATAGAGAATAACTTGGAGGTGTGTCCAGGTCTCAGGGTGGTAGGCTGGGCAGCCAAAGCAGTAAAGGAATGTCTTCTGTTTATGCTGGGGTGGGAGGAAGATGATCCATCTGAAATGATGCACAGTTATAGAGTTCATGCTCTATAAAAAAAAATCTGGCCAGACTTTTCCCAGTCTCATTCTAGCATCAAAGAGGATCCAATTTACAAGCAAACCTGGAAGCAGGGCAGACTTGGAAAGAGGGAGGCAGATGGGAAGGAATCCTGGTGTTGTTTCACTTATTTTGCTGATTCCCTCCCCACCATCAGCTGTGCCATTAAGGAATGAATGTATTCCAAAGAGAAAGGCAAGAGCATGAACCTAATAATTATCACTTTGAATATAGAAAACTAATAGGAAAGACTTGTACACGTCTGCCTTTAAATAGTACTGGATCCTGGCACCATTGTCTTTAGGAACCAATCATGGTGAACCCTGTGCACCTGCAGCCACATTTGTTATCAAGCCTGGAGCCTGTCCCCTGGTTTCTGCATTAGGTTTCACTTTCCAAGCTATAATTGTGTTCATCCAGGTACTCTGCCTTACATTTGTAACTCCACATTTAACATGGATCGGAGCTCTCTTCTTTCGGTAGCATGGAATATCTATCCTTGCTACTTCTGGTTCTTCAGGAACTTGAGAACATACCCTCTAGTGGCGTGCAGTGTGGCTAGTATTTACTATGGGGGTAACCCTGTCTCTGAGAATGGGAAAAATATAGATAAGTTTATAAACAAACATCTATGAACCATTGATCCAATAAATGACCAAAGTGATTGGTTGAATGATGTAATCTGTTACCATGTGACAACAAAGTGTCTGTCAAGTTTGTGAATCCAATGAGATATAAATAGAGAGAATAGCATTATGGAGTAAAATGAAAAGAGTATGGTCTTATATATTATATTTTGCTGAGATCATAGTTCTATACAGAATTGGAGGATATTTTATAGAAGATGCAATGTATGTGATATGAAAACATAAATTTGTAAATTTGAATGCATATGAAGGAAAGCATTTTTTAAAATAATACTATCTGATTTTATATATTCTACCAAGAGGCACGTTTCTACTTTATTTGGGCTGTTTTATTGTGGCAACCTTTAAAAGGTATAAAAAATGATCTACCTTTCTCAAATGTAGTTACTATTATTTTAGAATAGGGATACTTACCCTGAAGACTCATAGACACCTCCGCCACCCAGAGGTTCTTTGACATAATCTGGAGGGTCTGAGAATTTGAGTTGAAAAATAAAACATTTTCATTTTCACTACTCTCCAGCTGCAATTTAACATTTCCTTCAATTATTAATGTAGAACAAAAAGTATACTAGCTTTGGCACAATCTGTGACTCTGTCACCAATAGACATTACAGGTGTTCTCACATCACATTACAGTTGTTCTAGATATCTCAAAATATCATTTATGTTATTTTATGTTATGTTATCTCTTCTTTCAAATTATAGCTGTTATTAGAGCTGCTGTTATATTTTGCTATTAAATGCATAAAGGATACATATGACTATATCACACATTTTTAATATTCATAATGGCATTCCAGCATAATTGATTTCCTTTGAAGTCCTATGTATTTTCCTGTATATATTTACAACTCTATTTTTAAAAGGCCTCCATGGGCTTGCTAGACTGTTAAAAGGGTTAATGACACCAATAAACAAGTTAAGAACACAAGTAGTAAATAAATTCTGGTATTAACCTGCCTGCCATTTCATTAAGGCAGTATGAGGGATAGATTTTAGGGACTCTTCATCTATAAATATGCTTTACAAACTCTTCTCATTCCACATACCAGCCAAGAGATTAAAGCAGATAATTTTTTGGCATCTCATGGTACACATCAGTGCTAAAATGATGAGTAGCTCATTATAAGTCTCATTAGCCAAATGTTGAATGTTTTTCATAGGATCTGTGGCTGTCAAAACAAATGCAAAACACAAAAAACACACCAACAAAGCATAGCAACTAGGGTGACCATAAAATTTATTCTCTAAACCAGGAATGTTGAGAGTAAAAAGGACACTATTAATAATTATTCCAAGACAATAGTTGTAAAGAAACTGCCTGCATGAACCATGAGGTATGCCTAGTTACCCTAACAATAATTTAATCTCATGTAGTACTAATAACTTTTTTTTGCCTGTTTCCAGCTTTGAGTCATTCAGCCAAGCTCATGTATCATAAAATATATTAAGAGAAGAAGTGGGAAAAGTCTACTGATAACTCTGCAGAGCTCTCAAGTGAATAAATCTTAATTGCAGGATTCCAGATCTGAGTTAGGTGGAGTCAGGAAAACAGAGTATAGTACCTATGTCTTAGACTCCAGTAGCTACATTTTAATCTAGTCCACCTGAACAGATCCACAGATTCACCTCAATTCAGAGGAAGTTACATAGGATATTTTAAAATACATGGCATCAAAGATTCCTTAGTAGTGGCTTATACATAATGATTCCAGTATGCCATTTTTGTTACCTTACTTAAGCATGACTATTTAATATTTAATACTACATTAATAGTACATAAAAATCCTCAGCTTTGGGGGAACTAAGGGAGGGACAGTGAGGGGTAGGGAGGTTGCGGAGGGATAACTTGGGGAGAAATGCCAGATATAGGTGATGGGGGGATGGAGGCAGCAAACCACATTGCCATGTATGTACCTATGCAACAATCCTGCATGATCTGCACATGTACTCCAGAACCTAAAGTAAAATAAAATAAAATATATATAAAATCCTCAGCTTTTCTATCAGGTCACTGTTGGCAAGAATTATCCCCCAGTAAGTCACATAATTAATTATATAGCATGCCAGCTGTTTGTATGTGATCTATTTGATGTTTCATTACTATCAACTGTGAGTCTCAAAATATGAAGAAGAAGGTAGGTAGCACTGGTGAACAGTGTTACAATATACTCAGGCCACTAGCCAACAAATCATTGTATACCATACAAATGATTTAATAGTAAAATGGTAAAGGGTGTATGAAGTACTATCAATCGTATTTACAGCTATCAGGATACCCGGTCATTATTTGCGTGTGGATTATGATTGCATATTTTTTATCCCAGACCAATCTGTGAAGCAACAGATGAAGCAACTATTCCCACCTAACCAAGGTAACTTTGGCCTACCTGATTTCTGTAGGTCCTTGTTACCCATATAGATGTCAGAAGAATACCCTAAAGTGTCTAAGCAATACATGAATCTTCACCTGCCCAGGATGTGAAATAAGTGGGATATCCAGTTAGACAATTTCCAGGGTTCCTTGAAACTTAAAGATTCCATTATTTTGAAACAAATACAATAAATATGCTTATGAAAATATCTTGGAAGACATTTCAAGATCTAGTTCTAGCCTATTAGACTAACCATGACATTGATTCTACTATATCAATGCCTCCACTCATCAGAGGTTTTAATCAAGAGATATCTCTTTTAAGGAATCTGTGAGTTGAAGGTGGTACATCACAAGACTCCTAACATTGTTCAAGCAAGCTGTATCCTTCCATCTGAAAACACTGAGCTTTCAAAATAAATGAGAAAGAGTTATTGAAAAAAACTTTGTTCAAAAATTAAGTGATGAAAAGAAATAATTTGCCAGAGTTTCAGGAATGCTCACTTCTGGGAAGATAGAGTAGGTGTACTTTGGCCCATACTTTCTACCAAGCACAACTAAAAACACTGAACATTACATATAAAACAAGCATAAGAAGACTATGAAAGTTGGAGACAAGGTAAACTGGCTAGGAACCTCAGCACCTAGTAGCCGGATGGTGGTGAGTTCCCTGGGTTTTCTTTTCTTTTGCCCCATATATCCAAGACTTGAAGCAGAAGAAGCTAACAATCCAGAAATGTGAAAGGAAGCAGACAAAATTAACGACTCAATGAAAACCTAGTGGTTCTAGCCAAAAGACCAGGAAAGGGACATCCTAACAAGGCAGAAAACTTTAAGACAATAATTACTCTATATCAGCCAAACACCACAGGGGAAAAAAAAACAACTGTAGTCCCATCTTTCATTTATACTAACAAAGCCAAATGGAGAGCTAGACGTCTACCCTTGCGAGGCTTTAACAATAAGCCTTAACACCACTACTAGGATAGTTTCACAGATCATGTAGAAAGTCAAGACTTTGATCACTAACAGCTGGTAACAACACATCCCCACCATGGTGACAATGGAAACCACCTTCAGTGCCTGTACTTTAGCCCTCATCTGTTAGTAACAAGGCACATGGCTACTTTCCCACCAGGTGGTATCAGAGGGAGCTAAGTAGAGAGCTAAAACTTTCCTGTCTCTTGTTGGTAATAGAGCCACTCTCACAACAGTCTTTGTAGATACCACATGGGAGACAGAACATCCATTCCTATCCAGCAAGAATAAGGAGCCCCCGCCTCTACCCCTGAGGTATTAACAGACTTTCAGTAGGGAACTTGGACTTCTACCTCTACCTGGAAGTAACAAAGTGGTGTTTCTATTTCCCATGCCATACTAGTGTCAGAGAAAGCTACCTAAAACAGAAAGCTTAAATAAGATCCAAAGTGTCATCATGTAATATGAAAATGTCTAGGTTTCTATCAAAAATCACTATTCATACCAAGTGCCAGGAAGATCTCAAACTGAAATTTAAAAAAATAGATTCCAACACTGAGAAGACAGAGATGTTAGAATTATCAAAGATTTTAAAGCAGTCATGATAAAAATGCTTTAATCAGCAATTAAAAGGAAATAACAGAAAAGTTAGAAAGCCTTAACAAATCCTGTGTATCTGCGAGTTCTGCATCTACAGATTTGACCAACCACAGATCAAAATTATTTGGAAAAATAAAATAAAATACAAAACTACAACAATAAAAATAATACAAGTTTAAAAATATGGTATAACAACTATTTACATAGTATTCACATTTTATTAGGTATTATAAGTAATCTAGAGATGATTTAAAATATATGGGAGGATATGCACAGGTTATATGCAAATACTATACCATTTTGTATGAGGGCTTTGAACATCCACAGATTTTGGTACATGAAGGTGGTCCTAGAATTAATCCTTCATGAATACCAAGGGACAAATCTATTAGTAAAAAATTGAAAGATATAAAGAAGAACCAAATGGAAATTTTAGAACTAAGGAACAAGATAACCAAAAGAAACAGCTCAATGGATGAGCTGAAGAATGGAATAAAAGAAACAGAAGAAAGTGTCATTGAATTGGAAGAAAGAAAAGAAAAATTATCCAATCTAAATAATGGAGAAAGACTGGAGCAAAAATAAGCAGAAGCTCAGGCACCTGTGAGATTGTAACAAAAGATCTAACACTCATGCCATCAAGTTCTAGAATAAGAAAAAGAGGGCAGGGATAAAAAAATACTCAAATAAATCATAGTTAAAACTTTTCAAATTTTTCAAAAGACACAGACCTACAGACACAAGAAGCTTACCAAATCCAAAAAGGATAAATCAAAAGAAAGCCATGACAAGACATATCATAATTGAACTTCTAAAAACTAAAGACTAAGAAAAAATCCTGAAAGCAACCAGAGAAAATTAATGCCTTACTTCCAGAGGAAAAATTTTGAATAATATTAGAAACTATGGAAGCCAGAAGGAAGTAGCACAATATTTTTCAAATGCTGAAAGAAAAAGAACTGCCAATTCAGAATCCCATATTGAATATTCTTCAGGAATAAAGGAGAAATCAAAACACTTTCAGATGAAGAAAAAGTAAGAAAATTTGTCATCATTAGACAAACCCTATAAGAATAGGTACATGATGTTCTCCGAAGAGAGAGAAAATGATAAAAGAAGAAACTTTGGAATATCAGAAAAGAAGAAAGAACATAATAAGCAAAAATTATGGGTAAATAAAAAAGATATTTCATCTCCTCTTGAGTTTTCTAAATTATCTTTGATGATTGAAGCAAAAAATGATAATACTGTATAATATGGTTCTGAATGTAAGACGATCATATCATAAATGTGAGAGGGTTAAGAGATATAAAAAGAGGTAAGATTTCTGCACTTCGCTCAAACTAATAAAATGATAAAATCAGTATACAGGGATAAATCATATATATCACATACTACCTAGAGCAGTCACAAAATAGAACAAAAAACTAGACCAAAAGGTATACAAACACAATATCAATAAATCAAAATGGAATTCTAAAAAATATTTAATAAACCACAAGAAGTTAGGAAACAGAAAGGAGAGAAACAAGCAAAAAGCAAAAAGAAAAACCACGAACAAGCAGAAAACCACCACCACAACAAAAAGGCACACTTAAGCTTTAGCATATCAATAATTATATTAAATGTAAAGGTCTATGTACAAAAGACAGAGATTGACAGACTGAACTGAAAAATAGAACCCATTTATATGTTGCCTCAAGAAATTCACTTTTAATATAATGATATATTCGAGATGAAAGTAAAAGGTTAAAAAGATATATTATGCAAACATCAGTCAAAGGAAACCAGGCATGACTACATTAATATCATATAAAATAGACTTCTCAGCAATAAAAATTTCCTGAGACACAGAGAAACATTATGTAATGATGAAAGGGTCAGGGTATTAGGAAAACACAACAATCCTAAATGTTTACACACCGAGCAACAGGGGTGTAATATATGTCAAATAAAAACGATAAAAATCAAAGGAGAAGTAAACAAATATCACAATTATAGTTGGAGATTTTAACATGCCTCTTTTAACAATTCATAAAGCAACTAGACAGAAAATCAGTAAGGATACAGAGAAACTCAACACCTTCAACCAACAGAATCTAATTGACACTAATAGAACCCTACATCCCAAAGCAACAGAACATGTGTTCTTTTCAAGAGCCCATGGAACATATACCATGATAGAACATACCCTGGGCCACAAAACAAACCTCAACAAATGTAAGATAACTGAAGTCATACATTCTATGTTCTTCAATCACAATGGAAACAAAACAGAAATCAATAACCAAAACATAGTAAGAAAATCTCCAAACACTTAGAAAGCAAACAACATACTTCTAAGCAATTCATAAGTTAAAGAGAAGTCTCAAAGTAACTTTAGAAATACATTAAACTGGATGAAAATGAAAATACAACATTTAAAAATGTGTCAGATGCAACTAAAACAGTGCTGAGAGGAAAATGTATAACAATAAATGCATACATTAGAAAAGAGGAAAATCTCAAATCAGTAATCTAAGCTTCCTCACCAATAACCTAGACGAAGAAAAGCGAAATAAACACAAAACAGAGGAAAAGAAATAGTAAAGGTAAGAGATGAAATCAATAAAATTGAAAACAGGAAAACAGTATAGAAATAATGAAACAAAGAGCTGGTTCTTGAAAAAAAAAATCAATAAAATTGACCATCCTCTAGCACAATTAACAAAGAGAAAAGAAGATACAAATAAGGCAGTTGTTCTGGTAGAAGGAAAATTACCTGAGAGAGACATAAAGAGATGCAGGAAGAAGTAAAGAACAACAGAAAAGTTATATATGTGGATGAATCGAAATTAATGTTCACTTTTAAAATCAATAATCTCTTACAGGATTTAAAATGTAAGAACAACTTAAAACTACTACAACAATAACACCGAAGTCAGGAGGGGATTAACTGCGGCCTGTCGTTTTAAAACATGGCCACAAATCCTTTGATGCTCCCCTATCAAGGGGACTTTATTGCCTTTCCTTGAGCCTAGGTGAACTTGTGATTGCTTAAATCAATAGAGTGTGGTACAAGTGACAATAAGTGTCTTTCCAGGCTAAGTCATCAAAGGCCATGCAGAGTCTGCTTTGCTCTTTTGTTCTTTGAGCCCTGAGTCACCATATAAAAATTCTGACTACTCAGGCCACCATGCTGGAGAGGCCACATAGGGGGTCTGTAATTAATAATTGCAGCTGAGCCTATCCCTCAGCCTTCCCGGCCCAGACACCATGCTTGTAAGCAAAGATGCCATCTGTTAGAATCATACCCAGCCACTCAAGTTATCCAGGTGAAGTTCCAGATATCATGGAGTAGAATTAAGCCATCCCCATTGAGTCTTTTCAAAATTCCTAACACAGAATTCACGAACATAACAAGTTCACTATTGCTTAATGCTACTGGATTTTAGGGTAGCTTGTACATTGCAGAGATAACCAGAACATAGAGATAAAGTCATCTAATGCCCTAGAATTGTCTGGGAACTAGAACTTACTTATATTAGTCTGATAAGTCAAAGAAGCCTCTTGTACTCTTTAGATAATTTGTAAAGACATGGGGAAAGTAGATACAACAAAGATGTATATGCAAATACTTTTCATCAACCTCTTCATAAATTATATTT
Source organism: Plecturocebus donacophilus (assembly GCA_004027715.1). NCBI lineage: Eukaryota > Metazoa > Chordata > Mammalia > Primates > Pitheciidae > Plecturocebus > Plecturocebus donacophilus. The sequence continues at coordinate 11,768 of PVKP010020683.1, forward strand.
GCTACTTAGATTTTTGTTTTAGTTTTGAAGGTAGCCCCTTGAGAAGCTTTCTAGGATATATTAGTGCAATATTTTAGATATGGCTTATGAAATTGCCAGTGTCAGTTACCTGTACTACCTTTGTACCATCACTATCACCAAACTGGCACAGACTTTCTCACTATGGAAAGCTGTAACAAGCATGAATGGTGTAAGTGGTGTGGAAATGGCCAATGGTAAATGTACTTTTAGTTTGATCTTATGAAAACTTAAGATTCTAAAATACACATTGGAAAATCTCTTTCAGTTTTAGGTCCAGTGAAAGGGAAAACTTGACATATGAAGCTCAGTTCTAACTCCAGCTCTGCCATTACTTAGCTTTGTGACCTGAAGAAAAAAATCCTTTAAAATTGAAGATCCAGCTTTATAGAACTGAGAATTTTCCAACAAAAAGAGATAAACTTTTCCAACCCATTATACAATGTAAATCATAAAATAAAGGGGAAGTACAGGACCATCACTAAAATCCTTCAGATTCTAAAATTCAGCAGGAAAACCTTTGCCTGTGCAAAGAATCTAGGTTCTAGTCTCTAGATATAAGGCACTGAGAATTATAGTTAACACTTAAATTAAAAGGGGATTTTCCACCACTTTTACCAATTACTCTCTCTTACTCCTCTATATTCTCACTCCCTTACCCCAAAACTACAGATATGTATGAAAGCTATAATATTTATTAAAAGACTCATGGATGCATAGAAGAAGTTAAACAGATTCCAAAATTAAAGTGCAGCCAGCAGAGGGGTGGGGCAAGATGGTCACATAAAAGCTTCCACTGATCATCCCTGATGACAAGGACACCAATTTAACCACTATCTCATCCCTGATGGCAAGGACACCAATTTAACTACTATCTAACCCTATTCCATCCCCACCCCACTCACACAAAGAAGAAAGCATTTTCATAAGAACCAAAAATCAGGTGAGCACTGGTAGTACCTTGATTGAACTTCATATCGCTGAAAAAGGATCTGAAGAGAGTAGGAAAGACAGTCTTGAATTGCTGATGTCATTTCTCTCCCCTCCCCTGGCACTGGCTATGTGGTGTGAAGAGAAATCTTTGTGCTTAGAAAAGGGAAAGCACAAGACTTAAGATACACTGTATTAAACTCAGTGCTGCCTTATCACAGCAGAAAGCAAAAACAGAACAAACTCAGCTGATGCCCCCCACAGAGAGGAGCATTTATTTTTTATTCATTTATTTATTTCTTTAGAGAGGAGCATTTAAACCAGCCCCAGCCAGAGGGGAGCTTGAGTGCTGGCAAGCTTGCCCATCTTAGTGGTTGGAGATTGAGTTGCAGCAAGCCTCACCACTGTGAGCTCAAGAGCTCTGGGTCTCTAAGTAAACTTGAAAAGCAGTCTAGGCCACAATGACTGCAACTCCTAGGTGACTTCAAGTACTGAACTGAGCTCAGAGTCAGTGTACTTGAAGGGCATTCAACCTGCTGAGACATCAGCCGGGGCAGGTAAGGGAGCACTTCTGCCACCCATCCTCCAACCTCAGACTGCACAGCTCTTGGCTCCAAGAGAGACTCCTTTCTTCTGCTTGAGGAGAGGAGAGGGAAGAGTGAAAAGGACTTTGTCTGGCATGTTGGATACTGGCTCAGCCACAGCAGGATAGGGCACTAGTGAGAGTCATCGGGTGCCCTTTTCAGGCCCTAGTTCCTGGACTACATTTCTAGACACACCCTGGGCCAGAGGGGAAACTGCTGCCTTGAAGGGAAGGACACAATCCCAGCAGTATCCATTACCTTCTGATTAAAAAGCCCTTAGGCCCTGAATAACCAGCAGCGATACCGAGGTACTTCACTGTGGGGTTTTGGGTGAGACTCTAAGACTAATTGGCTTTGGGTGAGCCTCAGCACATTCCCAGCTCTGGTGGCTAAGGGGAGAGACTCCTGCTTGAGGAAAGCTGAGGAAAAGTAAAGGGACTTTGTCTTGCCCCTTAGGTAGCAATTTGGCCACAGGGAGTTAGAGCACGTAGTGGGCTCTTAGGGTCACCAACTCCAGGCTTTGGCTCTTGAATGGTATGTCTGTACTTTCCTTGAGACAGAGAAAAGCCCACTGCCTTGCAGAGTGAGACCCAAGACAGGTGGCATTCAGCACAAGCTGACTGAAGAGCTCTTGGGCCTTAAGAGAACATCAGTGGTAGTCCACAGTACTCCCTGTGGGCCTAGGATGATCATGGCCACAGGATGAGGCTCCTTTACCTATGGAAAGGGGAGGGGAGAGGAGGAAGGACTGCATCTCATGGTTTGAGTATCAGCTCAGCCACAGTACAACAGAACATCAGGGAGATTTCTAAGGTTTTTGACGGTAGTCCCTGGCCCCCAGATGGCATCTGCAGACCCACTCAGGCCATGGGAGAACTCACCTCCCTGAAGGTGGGTGGCTTTGTTACCTGCTGATTATAGAGCGCTAGGGCCTCGAGTGAACAGAGGTAGTATATCGAAGGAGTGGTTATAGCAGGCCTTGAATGGTTCAACATATGTAAATCAATCAATGTGACACATCATATCAACAGAATGAAGAATTTAAAACTATATGATCATTTCAATTGATGCTGAAAAAGCATCTGATAAAATTCAACATTGCTTCATGATTAAAAAACCTCACAAGACTGAATATAGAAGGAACATACCTTGACATAATAAAAGCCATATATGACAGACCCATGGCTAATATCATACTAAATGGGGAAAAACCGAAAGCCTTTTCTCTAAGATTGGATACGTGACAAGGATGCACACTTTCACAACCGTTATTCAACATATTACTGGATAATCTAGCTACAGCAATCAGAAAGAGAAAAAAATAAAGGGCACCCGAATCAGAAAGAAAGAAGGCAAATTATCCTTGTTTGAAGATGATATGATCTTGTATTTGGAAAAACGCAAAGACTCCACCAGAAAACTGTTAGAACTGATAAACAAATTCAGTCGTTACAGGATACAAAATCAGCATACAAGAAGCAGTAGCATGCCTAAATGCCGACACTGAACAATCTGAAAAAGAAATCAAGAAAGTAATCATATTTACAATAACCACAAATAAAATATAATACCTAGGAATTTACCAAAGAAGTGAAAGATTTATACAATAAAAACTATAAAACATTGATGCAAGAAATTGAAGAAGACACAAAAAAGGAAGAATATTTCATGTTAATGGGTTGTAAGCATCAATATTGTTAAAATGTCTGTAGTACTCAAAGCAATCTACATACCTAATGCAATCCCTATCAAAATACCAATAACATTCTTCATAGAAATAGAAAAAAAATTCTAAAATTTATATGGAACCACAAACAACCCAGAATAGCCAACATTGTGTTAAGTAAAAAGAACAAAACTGGAAGAATCCCTTTACCTGACTTTAAATTGTACTGAAGAGCTACAGTAACTACAGTGTTATAGTAACCAAAACAGCATGATACTGGCATAAAAATAGACACACAGATCAGTGGAACAGAATACAGAACCCAGATAACTTCACACATCCACAGTAAACTCCTTTTTGACAAAGGCGCCAAGGACATACATTGGGGAAAAGACAGTTCTTCAATAAATGGTGCTGGGGAAATTGGGTATCTGTTTGCAAAAGAGTGAAACAAGACTAATATCTCTCACCATACATAAAAATCAAGTCAAAACAAAGCAAAAACTTAAATCTAAGACCTCAAACTATTAAACGACTACAAGAAAACAGTGAAGAAGCTCTCCAGAACATTGAACTGGGCAAAGACTTCTTAAGTAATATCTCACAAGCACAGGCAACTGAAGCAAAATGGGCAAATGGGATCATATCAAGTTAAAAAGTTTCTGCACAGCTCAGGAAACAGTCAACAAAGTGAAGAGACAACTCACAGAATGGGAGAAAATATCTGCAAACTACCTATCTGACAAGAGATTAATAACCAGAATACATAAGCAGCTCAAACAACTCTATAGGAAAATGTCTAATAATCTGATTGAAAAATGGGCAAAAAACCTGAATAGACTTTCTCAAAATAAGACATACAAATGGCAAACAGATATATAAACAGGTGCTCAACATCATGATCATCAAAGAAATGCCAATCAAAACTAATGAGATATCGTCTCACCCCAGTTAGTGTGGCTTTTACCCAAAAGTCAGGCAATAGCAAATGCTGGTGAGGATGTGGAAAAAGAGGATTCCTCGTACACTGTTGGTGGGAATGTAAAACAATTATAGAGGACAGTTTGGAGGTTCCTTGAAAAAAGAAAAATAGAGCTACCATATAATCTAGCAAGTACGCTTCTAAGTATGTACCAAAAAAAGGAAATTAGTATACTGAAGAGACATCTGCACTTCCATTTTATTGCAGCACTAGTCATAATAGCCACGATATGAAAGCAACCTAAGTATCCATCAATAGATAAATGGATAAGGAAAATGTGGTGTGTGTGTGTGTGTATACACACACACACACACACACACACACACACACAATGGAGTATTACACAGCCATAAAAAAGAATGAGATCTGGGATTTGCAACAATATGGATGGAACTGGATTTTATTATGTTAAGTGAAATAAGCCAGGCACAAAAAGACAAATTTTGCATGTTCTCACTTATTTGTGGGAGCTAAAAATGAAAATAATTGAACTCATGGAGCCAGAAAGTAGAAGGACTGCTGCCAGAGGCTGCAAAGTATACTGGAGGATGTGGAGTGGGGATGGTTAATGCATACAAAAATAGTGGTTAGAAAGAATGAGTAAGACCTAATATGTGCTAGTACAACAGGGTGACTATAGTAAAAAATAATTTAATTGCTCATTTTTAAATAACTAAAAGAGTAAAATTGGATTATTTGTAATACAAAGAATAAATGTTTAAGGTGATGGATAGCCCATTTACCATTATGTGATTATTACATTTCATGCCTGTATTATATACCTAATAATTACAAATAATATACAATGATATAATATATAATAGAATATATAATAGGGTTACCTATTATGTACCCACAATAATTAAAAATAAAAAAATTAAAGTGCAAACGATTAGCCCACAAAATAAAGCTCATGTAATATTTTTTCTAGTTTCTAGCTGTATGTCAGCAAAAATAAAAATGTGACAAGACTGAAGCATACATGCTTGGAAGAAATTTGGTGCATGCAAGAAAAACTGTCATTTCTACATCTCATTCTTTTTGCCCAATGCACAGCAAATGTGAAGATTCAAATTTGACTATAAAATATCCAGTGAAGACTAAGAGTGGTGGGGTGGGGGGATTAAAAACACTGAAGAAAGAGCATGATCATTTGAATAAATTACATTCTTTGAAAATATGCAACTCAATGTGACAGGACATTAAGAGGTCTTCCTGCTTCCATTTCATCCAAGGTGTAAAAATAACAGTCGATGTCAGCAGGAGTTGAAAGGCTGTAGGGGACTTGCATGGAAGAAAGACTGAGGATGTCTTCGATGATTCTTTAACCCCTCACCCATAATTAGGGTATAAAAATTGTCAGAATCACGCAGAGAATTTGACTGGTGCTGTGACAGGGAACGCAAGGTGGCAGGTGAACTGGAGGAGCACAATTGACTTAGCAAGTAGCCTCATCTGAGTTTGTTGGAAGTAGAAAAAACATGGGACTTTCTCATGGACTGCAAGTAGGGTCATGCCTGAAATAATGTTGTGTTGGATTGTTTTAGACTCAGTACAGAGAAGCCTGGCTTAAGGAAATCTCAGAAGATAGAAGCCAAAAAATGTTTAAGGGCATTAGAAGGAGCAGGCAAACAGATAGAACAGAGGTAGATCAATGAAATAGCAAGCAGGAGGAGCATGTTTCCCAAAGTATTCATGAAAGCACCCACGAGAAAAAGCTTTTCATGGCTGCTTAGGAGTATAAAGCAATATCCCAAGAATACCAGTCACATAGGAACTTTCTGGCATCCCATAAGTATCTTTTCTTCTATTTCTCCAAATCTAGAGGGATCAGAAACTTCAGGAAGCAAGCTGGGGAAAGAAGAACAAAGAATGAAAGAAAAAGTCCTGGCTCAAATTGAAGAGAAAATAATTTTAATCAAGTTTGGAATTGTAATTATTATATAGACTGGATTTTTAATCACCTAACAGTAATGAGAAATGTCATAAGAACAGTGAGTTTTCATCCAGGGCAGGAAAAGAACTTGCCACACTGAATATATATTAAAGAGCAGTGAGAGTCAACATTAAGATGCCTCATGATCATATGCCTATAATTTGGTTTGTCCAACCTACCACTGCCATTAGTTATCTGTATATTTTAAGTCTTTTAGCCTGAGTTATCCAAATTATTATGTCAATTCCTCCTCACTTTACCCATACAAATGTAAACTGAAGATTTTGCTATTTTATTATTTTAGTTCTAGGAAACGTTTTTTGTAACTAACAGTATAATAAGTTGATATACAAGAATCATGCAAAAAATGTTAAAGAAACCAGCCTTAGACATATCTTATCTTTAAGGATTAGTAATTTCCTATTTAACAATGTTTATCAACATTTGTTAATAAATCAATTCGCGGTATGTATTTAGTACATGCTGAGTGTTATGCTAGGCCTTTGGATAACATTTAAAAGGGCAGGGTATTTGCTGTGCTCAAGTGGTTGACCATCTATTTCCAAAACCATTGTTAAATAATATGCTGGTCTCACCATATGAGGCAATGTACTGACCACTTGGTGTTATTACTCGGGAGCTGTACTGGCTTTGTGCTTCAGACAACCTCTGCAGACCATCCAGTCCACACTAAAAATCAGCAAGATGCATTGCACAAAGATCAGCTGAAACTGGCTAACCTCTGTTGCCAGGGCTGGAATAGGAAAGGAACCCTTCACCAATAGGAAAGGGGCAATATGTTATTTAAAGAAACAGGGTCCATAAAGGTCTACCCTAAGGATTTTGCTTAAGTTATCTGGTGTTTTTTGTTTGTTTATTTGGCAAACAATGTAAATCTCCCAGAGAAGGAAGAATCGTACATATTGACGTATTATTGTAGGCAAACAAAATTTGTCCTGACTACATACATATTGTATTGAAAGACTAAGTGTATCATTTTAGCTACAGACGAATAAATTAATCCGAGTACTGTATATCTGTAACCCTTTCATGCCAACATGCAGTATTTCCCAGTTTGTATCAGGATACTTTCATTTTCATTAAGTGGATGGGCTAGAATTCACTGGTCAAATGCAATGATACCTGGTTATAGTAACTGTATTTTATTTCCAGGTAATGGAAAACATATCTCATCAATTTTATATTAGTTCCACTGCTTATATTCCTGGAATCCAGTGGCCTGCCCTATTTTTCCTCTTCTTCCCACCACAAGAAGTGCATTTTAAATAAGCAGATCTACATAAAATTCCACTGTGGAGCACACATAGTGGGTATTCAATTAATGCTCATTGGACTGTGAAGAGCACTGTTGAATACGAACTCAATCAATATGGTAAAAGTGATGTATCCACTATACATAGAAAAGAATAGAGTAATTTTTGATTATGTGTTTGTGGCAAGCAAGCGATTCCATATGTATTTTTTATCAACTTGATTACTCTCTGATGTATTTTTTCCTGATGGAGGTATGAAAGAGCATCCTGGACATATTTATGCTATAGATGGACAAAAATACACTCATCTCTATTTAGAAATACTGCACACCCATGAAGTATGCCAATTTGTATATGTGGAAAGCTTATTTTAAAGCATCTCACTAAGCCACATTATCAGAACAAAGCAAGTCAAATTATGTGCATCACATATACAGGCACATTATAACAGAAAACCTGTGACCTCTGCTTAACTAGTTTTTTTGTTGTGGTGGTAGTTTTGTGTTTTAAGTTCTATGTGGTTCAGGTTAGGATTTTGAATCAAGCAGGAGCTCAGCACACTGAAATATCCAGGTGCACATTTTAGATGCACCTCACTCACATCCTCCTCTGCCACGTTTGCTTCCTTCTGAGTAAACAAAAATAAGAAGATGCAACTTCAATGCCTGCCCAACTCCCAAGTAAAATAAAAGGCCACTCAAGTCAAGAGAGACAGGATAGCATCACCTGCAACAAAGAAAACCCTCAAGAAAGATAAAATAAGCCACACGTTCTAAAGTGATCCATGTATAGCAAAATTATGACCCTGCTATATTTATACACATGGGTACAGTTTTCAAACACTATTATGGTCTCATATTATATATCTTTAAATCACCCAGCAAAAGTTTCTGCCTCCACCTAATGCTGGCTCTAATTTAGGATGAACAACTACTCTCATAAAGAAAAACTGCTGCTGCTGCTGTTTATTAGGCTGCAGAAAGGTCTCACTGACTAATGTCCCAGGATTAAATGAATGTGGAATAATAAGAGCTGATTTATTTGTGCTCTGCTAGGATAAAGCTGCCACTGATTTTACAAGAAACTATTCATCTGAGGCCCACTAAAGCTAGTAAATTGTGGCTGTTGCTGAAATTAGTCTCCAGGCCTTCGTGTAATCTACAGTGTGAAGTAGCAGTGCGATAATAAAGACATTGTGGGTACTTGGTTTATTTAAAAGGTCCCCCTTTTATCCCCATCTTCAGGGATTCTAAAAGTCAACCTCTGAGATCTCTTTTGGAAATTCACCCATTCCTTGCCCACAAACTGCATTTCTAGCTGCAGAATTTAAAGCCAGAATTAAAAGTATATAGCCTCCAATAAATAAACACCAAGCAGTCACATTTCTCACCTCAGATTTTTCTTTCTGACCCAGCATTCAAGCATTCCTCAGGCTCTGGGCATATACACAGCAGCAATTCCAGGACAAAAAGAGGGTAGCAAGAGAGAATGGTTGTTCCATCTCTTAAGTGTGTTTGGATCTTCTACCTTCCAAGCTCATCTCTCCAAACTTACTGACAGCCAGTTTATTCAGGGCTTTGATCTAGGCACTTCCGTTAAATGAAATGTTAAAATAAACCAAAGGAGAAGTCCAGCAAATGGAAATCAGCAGTTGCTGAAGCCATGACGCCACTATGAACACTACAGAAAACTCTGGAGCCAGCAGTAATCACCCTATATCCCTTCTAGAAGGAAAGCTTTTCAAGAGCAAGGCTCATATTTTAGACACTGCTGTCTAACTTATTCTGGCTCACTGTAGTTATTGAATGGTTGAACTGAAAAAAACAAGCAGTATATTAACTTAAGAACCAATCAAGATAGCAATTGCTTCTCTGGGGAAAGGTTTTCTATGTGTTATAATTAAAAGTGTTATCAGAAATCATCTTCAAGTTGCTCTTCATCTTATCCAGCCTTACGTGTCAGATTGTTTATGTAAGCATCATCTCTGCATGCCTCATCAAGATGATGAAAAGAATAATAATAACAATAATAGTAATAGCTAACCTGAATAGTACCTGCCCTTGTGCCCGGCATTGTTTTAAGCAGTTTATCTAATACTATCTCATTAGCTTTTCATAGCAACTGTAGTAAGAAGGGGCCATGATTATCTTCATTTTCCAATGGGGAGTTTGGAGCTTAAGAAGTTAGGAAGCGCATCTAAGATGCCTCAGCTGCTAAGTGTCAGGAACAGCATTTTAACCCAGAAATCCTGGCTCTCAAGTCAGTGTGCCTAACCACTAGGCTACAAAAAAGCAAAGAAAAAAAGCATAGAAAATACGAGCATGTGGACCTTATAGGGTTTCTGTTTCTGAAATATTTTTGATCAGAAATACAATGCTTACCTGTCTTGGTTTCCCCACCATGTTTTCTAACTTACCTCCTTCCTCCCACAATTGCTCATCTGGCTTCATGATCCAGGACCTAAGTGTGTAAGGTAATTTGTAATTCCTAAACAGGCGCTAGCTCAGTCACACACTGAATGGTTTCCCTGAGGAAAAAGAAGGGATGGGGAAAATCCAGCATCCCAATCCTGGTGTGTGGCTACATCCCCTTACCCATTCTGACATCTTAACTCCAGTCACTGTGTTTCAGGAAAGGATGATGTGCTGGTAGCCACTCTGACTACATATAGAGTTTTTCCTTCTTAGCTAGACTGAAATGGACATAGGCCTCTATGTGCTTTTCTCCAAGGCATATAACAAATTTATCCTCACCCTTCATGGGTGAGATAATCTATTTATTTTATGGTGGTTCATTCTGGTTTGTGTTAGATGCTACAATTTTATTATCAGCTGTGGAAGGATGGGGTTAGGAGAGTGAGTGGAATCCATTTAACAACTGCTAGGAACTTCAGCCTGGGACTTACCTGTGACCATCACAAGTGCAAAGCGTTTGCATGCTTCATGATATCCTCCTCCCTAACATCAGTTCAAAATCCCACAGATAGCACTTCTCACCCACCAAGAAATTTCTTTCTTGGCTTTACCCATTGAAACAAATCTACAAGTAAATAGCAGTTTTGTTTACTATTGTCATTTTCCTTTTTCTCATCAATTCTGTGTTAACTAACTTATAAACAAAGGCTGTGTTTCCAAGACCCACTTTTCCAACTCCCCCTGAATTTCAGAATCTCAATACACTTTGTTTTGAGGTGAGAGCTATTGCCTAGATCCTTGCTACTAAAGCGTGGCCCTCAGCTCACCAGCACTGGCATCACCTAAGAGCATAATGAAGGCCTCAAATTAGATTATACCTACTGAATCAGAATATCTATTTAAACAAGATCTCCAGAAGATTCTTATGCAGGCTGGAATTCTGGAAGTACATGGAAATAACAGGAAGTTTTAAGTCCCTCATAAGAGATGGGCAGGGCAGCGTCTTAGGTTAAGCGACAACATCAGTCCCGTTATAGAGCTGAGTACTGGCTTGGAAATAACCAGGTTTGCAAACGTTGCAGGAAGCACAGAAATAGCAGACCACTCCCCTAAATGTTATCACCTCCATTTCAGGAGAGTTTCTGCAAAAGAAGCAGAAAGAAAGGTAGTTTTGTATTTTCATCCTCTCTTCTAAAGGATACCAACTCAGACTTCAAGATGTTCGTTTTTAAACTCAGTGGAGATGATAAAGGAGCATGACCCCTGGATTCTCTCCCATGTGTCTCTGCGTGTATAGCCTATGAGCATCTCCAAAGCCTTTCTCCATTCCAGAAAGAAGAATGACAATGCACACCACCTCTGCAACCAACGGTTCTTGAGGTTTTAAGAGTGTCTGGGAGACCAGGAAATTCTGTGTAAGTGCTCCTCTCCCTCTCTCCCTCCCTCCCTTCCTCCCTCCCTCCCTTTCTCTCTCTCTCTATCTCTCTCTCTTTTGACAGGGCCACATGCATACCTAATTCAGTTTCTCTTGGTAATATTTCATGCTTCTCTGGGTCTTCAATTTTATTATAATTTGACAATCTTTCTAAAGTCACTTTGAGTTAGTAAGCCTCTCCCACATTTCTCACTTAGCTATGTGAGTCTTTTAAGTAAGCCCTCCCAAGTATATTATGCAGAAAAAAATGTTATTATTTAAGAAAGGTATAACGTTTTTATATAGTTAAAACTGACTGAGGAAAGAACAATGAGTACTTTCTTTGAGTTTGGTATTAGAGTCAATCTATTGAGTCATAGAATGCTACAGTTTGTCTTGAAGCTGTCAAGCCAGAAAATGCATTACATAAACATACCTATTAATCAGCATTTCCATAATCTCTCTTGAAAATCTACAACTAAGACATAATTCTGGTAGTGAACATTCAGTTTATTCCAAAAAATTTTACCAAGCACTACAGACATGAGTGGCTTAATATTTACTTGGTTCTTAATAATCATAGGGACTGGGCGCAGTGGTTCACACCTGTAATCCCAGCGCTCTGGGAGGCCAAGGTGGGTGAATAACTTGAGATCGGGAGTTTGAGACCAGCCTGACCAACATGGAGAATCCTCGTCTTTACTAACAATACAAAATTAGCCAGGTGTAATGGCGCATGCCTGTAATCCCAGCTACTCAGGAGACTGAGGCAGAAAAATTGCTTGAACCTGAGAGGCAGAGGTTGCAGTGAGTCGAGATGGTGCAATTGCAATCCAGCCTGGGCAACAAGAATGAAGCTCCATCTCAAATAATAATAATAATCATCATCACCGTCATCATCATCAAGCATAAGGTTAAGAGAGCAACCTCCCCAGTAAGATAGACCTACCCTTTTACCCCAACCTTACCGTGCTCCTATCTCTCTGACTCTGAGCCAATTGCAGAAGCTTGTCTAGCCAATGAGATCAGGACTTGGAGTTAGTCAGCCAAATAAAATTTTGATTAAAGCAAGAGATACATATTTTAACTTATATATTAAATGTTTTCTTCCATTGTATTTAAAATAATATAAATTCAGTTTTCATTCTTTATTGTAGAGCAGAGTCTTTTCTTGGAATGAGTCCACTAATTAGAGTTCCACATTGATTTTCTTGCATAAGACTTATCCATAATGAATCATCTGTAATTTCCAATTCCTGAATTTGATAAAGAACATTTGGCAAACAAGCTGAATGTAGGAAATTTTTGTATTTTTATCTCTTCCAATACTTTAATATATTTTTCCTAAATCTAATATAATAACAATGTTTTAGCTACTTTTATGTAGACTCTCCATTTCCAACATAATTTTCAGAGAAATAATAAACATGTCTTTGCATGCTAACAAGTAATCATTATACATAATGTTTAACTGAATGAAAAGCATCATCAATACCTCATCTAGATACAGGAAGAGTGGATCTTGTTCTGGACCCATGCTTTAGGAGTCCAAATTTTGGTCTTGTTCTTGCCATGTTTCTCTCAATGGAGCCACACAACATACCAATGCAGAGTTCACATGCCCCTTTCTAAACCATGTTTCAGGTACAAAGTCCCTAAAATTCTCTTCCCAAATAGCAGTCGTTAGCAGAGTCTGGAATCATGGGTCAGGGTATTTAAATCCTACATGAAACCCTTTTGGTGGGAGACACATTCGAGGTTGGAAGAGAGAGAGGGAGGCTGCAGAGCAAAGACTAACATTCTCTAGATGAGATGGTACCTCTTTCTGGGCCACCATGTTCTGCATGGAGCACCAGAGATTTTGAGAACTGGAAATTTGAACTTGGCCTTCTCAACCATTTTGAAAATTTATTTGTCAAGTCAGGAGAATAAAACATACTTTCTTTACGAGTTTGTTATTTTAAACTATATCTTTCAATATTTAGATGCAAGGAATATGGACCTCCATTTGTACTCTGTCCATGGCCCCATTAATGGTAGGGAAAGGTCTGATTACAAGAAGAGTTGTAAGTAGTTTGGGGCACACAAAACTCCTGGCAGGTCCATGACACAGCTGTTAGGAGCAGTAGTGAACAAAACATATACTAGAGCCTCCTTCTAGCCACAGACCTTCGGAAGCCATGGACACCAGCTACAGATGGAAGGGAAAGATGGCAAGTAGAAGTTGACAAAAAGAGTTTCTGCTGTACTCTAACCTCACTGAGCCTTGGTCTTGGATCTGTAAAATGAAAATAACCATGTCTAACCCACAGGCTTATTGTGAGAAATGAATAAATCAACATAGAGAGTGTTTCAAATGAATGCCAAGCACATTACACATAGTAACAATCACACTTTTTCCACTAAATTTTCCTAGTTACACTACTAACAATAATATCAACTAATTATATAGCACTCTCCGTATGCCCTTAAGGATCTGCTTACTATCCTAGTAAATGGTGGAGCCACAATTCAAGCCTAGGCATCTAGTTTCAGAATCCAAGTTTTTTTGATGAATCCTGTCTCATTTTTTAAATCTCTCTCTTACTTGGATAGGACCCTCTTTTTATTTTTTATACCTCCTTGAAATGGTATTGTACCTTAGCTGAGTCTATTAGGAAAACATGCTGGCTACATCAAATGGACTGGTTATATGATAAGAGTGCTTCATAAACTTTCAAGTATTACAGCCTCTATGGTAAAGATAAAGACATTTTCTGACCTCTTCCTATATCCAAACCTTCCCCAGGTCACACAATTTATAAAAGATGACATTTAACTTCCAAGTCATTATGACTTCAAGGATATTTCTGGCCATTGTTTTTACACACATCAGTTATTTTATGTTTACATTATAGATGTGTTTCCTTTTTTGATTCCTAAATGAGCAATTCTACTTCTAGCACTGGACCTTTAACTTGTTTATTTCAGCTAACTTTTCACATTTTTTATGGAAAAAACTCTGAGCTGCTTACTACTCTCACCTAAGTCAAGGTTATCAATAAATTTATAAGGCACCCTCCAATTTCCAAATATAGTACCTATGAGAATTACAAATAACTATACCAAAATCACTGCTTCCAAGTCACTATTTTATACATATCTAAACTGGACCCGTAGGAGACAATCATAAGAAATGTTCACCCCAATGAAAGACAAGCATTACAGAAAATATCAGCATCGGCATAATTAAAGGAATTTTCCACTGTATCTAGTTCAAAGATTTCAAGATTGTGGCTCTTGAGTTAAAATCAGTACAGATGGCTGGGTGCTGTGGCTCACCCCTGTAATCCCACCACTTTGGGATCACCTGAGGTCAGGAGTTCAAAATTAGCCTAGCCAACATGGCGAAACTCTGTCTCTAGTAAAAATACAAAAATTAGCCAGGCATGGTGGCACGCACCTGTAGTTCCAGCTACTCGGAAGGCTGAGGCAGGAGAATCGAACTCAAGAGGCAAAGGTTGCAGAGCCAAGATCCCGTCACTGAACTCCAGTCTGGATGACAGAGTAAAACTCCATATAAAAAAAAAAAAAAACAATCCGAATCAGTACAGACAGCTGGCTAGTCTACCGTGTTTCAAACTTGTTAGGAGATTTTTCATAAAACCCAGATTTCCAGTTTCTCCTAAAAATTGTAAAATCTGTTCACCCAACTCAGATTCCCACATGGCAGCCATAAGCTCGAATGGAGCAATTGCATGAATGCTCATGTTCTTTGCAGTCACCACCATTCCCTAAAATTTATGGCTTCTGGTTCAATTATTTAATTATCTACTTGAATAATTAGATAATTATTTAATTATCTACCTGCACCCAGCAGACATTTGAGAATAAACTCCTAATCCAGATGGCTTCGTGTCGTATAGATAAAATTAAAGTTTGATGTTTCAAGAAAGCATTTTTTTTTGAGGCAGTCCCTCTCTGTCACCCAGGCTGGAGTGCAGTGGTATGATCTCGGCTCACTGCAACCTCTGCCTCCTGGGTTCAAGTGATTCTCCTGCCTCAGCCTCCCAAGTAGCTGGGATTACAAGCATGCACCACCGCACCCAGCTAATTTTTGTATTTTTAGTAGAGACAGGGTTTCATCATTTTAGCCAGACTGGTATCAAACTCCCAACCTCAGGTGATCTGCCCGCCTCGGCATCCCAAAGTGCTGGAATTACAGGTGTGAGCCACCGTGCATGGCCTCAAGAAACTCTTTATCTCCTACAGATGTATGTGCTAGCCATGATTTACTGATAATCAAATTATATGATTTAAATTCAAAAGTTTTACTAAAGTTATATTAAATTATATCAATTTCATTCTCCTTTATCTTTTTTAAGTCACAGTGTTTCTTACTAGATCATACCAAGAAGTTACATTAATCTAACAAAATTTGTTCTTTACACTGATTATTACAACTCATTCCTATGGAGTGCCCCAGCCCATTATTCTGTTTTTCCAGTTCAGTAAGTTAAGATGATGTGTGATGATTTTCAGAACTTCATAGCTACCAGAGCGAACACGTTCTTCCTTTACAGGATCCTGGAAGTAAATGAGTTACTTCCATCATTATTTCAGGATTTGAAACAGATTTTATACAAGTGAACAAAACTCAAACAAATTTGCCATGAAGGTAGTATGTCATAACCAAGGCTTATTTACATTGCAAATTATTTAAGCAACTAAAAAATCTTAACAAATGGGCATTGTGACTTCTGATAGTAATAAATAGTAAAAGACTAAAATCTGATATTTTCTTCTATGATCATTTATCTGTCATAAATCAATTAATAACATGCATTCTTAGAATCACTGGGTTTTAGACCCCGCTCTAAAATCATGTTTAAGTCACTTAACAGAATAATGTCTTAGATGGGAATTCTATGGCAAAAATTCTAGCTTGTTAGATGGACCCTTTTTATAAATATATGCTAAATAAGATATAATGTACAATAACTTGCTTGGGCAGAAAAATTAATAAGAGAGGGTGAGGTAAAATTTCACAAGAAAGTGTATTAAGGTTTTAATCCTCTAAACAGCCTTTTTTGATTAAGACACTTAAAAAACAAGCTTTCTGGCTTTAACTAAGTCATTCAGATGAGCCATTTATTATTATCACTAATTTTTCTGTTAACTTGCTGAGAGGCTGAGAAAAACACGCTGCCAATAACATGCTTTTAGTCTCCAAGATGTTAAAACAACTAATGCAATCAGTTGTCTGATTCAGTTGGTGTCATCCAAACAGCTGTCGACATATCCTGGCCTGACCTTCTGTGGAAAGAGCAAGGGAAGTGGCTGAATTTTCCATCAGTTTGCCAAGGAAACGGATGCTATGTGTGGTGATGGGGAAGTGAGGTCCAAATTGGGTCTGTTCCACCCACTAGAAGTGAGTTTGGCAAGGGAACATAGGAAAACAATCCACTGATTTCTATGCCATTTCAAGACAATAGATGAACCATCAAATGACCAAGGGGAAAAGTGAAAATCCCAGTCTCCCCACAGAATGCCTACTATTTCCTCACTTTTCTCTAGCTACAGTTCATTTTCTCTCTCCACTGTGCAAAATCTACTTACCTTGCAGGGTATATCAGCTCCTTAGAAAAGGTCTATCTGCCTTGAGAATGTGCCAGAGCCACCTTTTCTAAAAATTCAGACCTTTACTCTGGGCTTATATTCAACTATGAAGTGGAACCAAGTGAGGAAAATAGGGCTGTGCAAAGAGCAATTGGACTTATTTTCATATCTAAATATGCCTCCAAAATTCTTCTCAAAACACACAAGGCTGTTAAGCCCTGGAAGTCTTTTGGAATGTTGATCATGAAGAGTTTGGTTTTGTAGAAGGTGAAATCACTTCCCTGGATGCATAAAACAGGCCTCATGATATATAGACTGCTGGTTTGGAGGAACAAGTTCTGGGCACAGTCTAGAATTCAAAGACTCTATGTTCACCATTGTCTGATGAGTTTAGGAGAGTAAGAATTTATTAAAAAGTGTAAGCCAAGTTCAAGAGATCGAGACCATCTTGGTCAACATGGTGAAACCATATTATAAAGTTATATTGTAATATTATATTATAATACAATATACAATGTATTTTCAATATATACATTATATTATATAATATATATTTAAGATAATATATGATATAAAATACAATATATAATGTATTTTCAATATATACATTATATTTCAATATAATATAAGATTTACTATAATATAATGTATAATATAATATATAATGTATTTTCTACTAAAAATACAAAAATTAGCTGGGCATGATGGTGCATGCCTGTAGTCCCAGCTACTCAGGAGGCCGAGGCAGGAGAACTGCTTGAACCCAGGAAGCAGAGGCAGTGAGTCAAGATTGCACCGCTGCACTCCAGCCTGGAGAAAGAGTGAGATTCTGTTTTAAAAAAAAAAGTGTAAGCAAGTATAGCACTAAATCTCACAATCAGCACAGGAACAGTCTACCTCCTGTCCTCCAGTCTAACAGAAGATAAAAATCAATTAAAGTGTGATACTGGCTGGGCACAGTGGCTTACCTGGAACCCTTGCACTCTGGGAGGCCGAGGTGGGAGGATTGCTTGAGTGTAGGAGTTTGAGGCCAACCTGGGCAACATAGAGAGATCCTGTCTCTACAAATAATTAAAAAATTAGCTGGGCGTGGTGGAGAGTTCCTCAAGTCCCCACTACTCAGGAGGCTGAGGTGGGAGGATTGCCTGAGCTCGGAAGTTTAAGGCTATAGTTAGCCATGATCAGTGACTAAGTTTTGACTAAGCCTGGAAAGAGGACATCTAACAGCAAACTTATCACAGGCTAACCTGTGATAATACAGAGACTCCAAAATTCAATGCCTTAATTAATATAGTTGGCTTATTTCTTATGCAGCAGTTCAGAGACAGGCAGCAAGTCATCTTCAATATGTGGTTTCTGTCCTTGGGTCCAAAATGACTACTTCAGGATGTTGTCACCTTTTCTAAGCCAGCAGGGTAGAAAAAGAAGTAGACTGAAAACAGCTTCTTAATTAACAACATGACATAGAAGTTGTACCCATTACTTCTGCTGATGTCCCATCAGTCAAAGCTTAGTATATGGTCACCATACTGAGCTGCAAGAGAGGCTGGCAATAACCGATAGGCATTAAAAGTTAATTATATTAAAAAGCTACTCTGTGAGGGAGGACCTGCATTAGTCAGAATAGGCAAGGTTTTTGTCTTGAGCTAAGCCAGATGGGATGGTAGAAATTCTGTTAATAAAGTTAGAAGGAATATGGATATTGGGAGATAATTAGCCATGTCTGCTACACAAGTAGGGACTCAGATTCCTTTGGTTTCTTCTTCATTTTCCTAAAGGCACGCATATATGTGAATATATGATCAATCACAAAAGGAAATAAAGATCCCCCAAAAGAAAAAAATATCAAATACACAAATTCAATGAACTTTCTGGTTTTTCTGGAGCACATTTTCTCAAGTGTATAACAGATATGCTAAAGCTAGCTGTTCCCTCTTTTAGCATATCTTACAACTGGCCAGTTTTACAATTATTGCACATTCTCCAATTGGATCTTACCTTGCTAGATAAAATAAACGTCCTTCCATGAAAATCTCAGAGTTGCTTTCACTCAGCTTCCAGCTTTGCCTTCTCATGTTCCATCCTCCTCTACAACTTCCAAGACTAGAAAGAAAGGTGAAACTAGGCATCACTGCCTTCCCTTATCATTTCCCTAAGTACATTAAAATGAAGTCTGATTGTTCCATTCTATGAAAATAAAAAGTTTCTGTGTTCCATTTGAAAAACAATAACAATAGGGATATATTAAAATTTGAACAAAATAGAGAAAAATGATTACTTATCATAATGAAGAGAAGAAAACATAGAGCAGCACTCTGATGTGTAGAATAGACATTAATAGAGCCTGCTCTGTAGACACTGCAGACGTCAGTAGTGCTAATGGCCAAATAGTCTCGGTTTCCCTGTTTGGGGCTAAAAAAGATTTACTCGTGGGCTCATTAGTGACTAAGAGAAGCCACATGACTGGTTCCAGCCAGGGAGTTCTAAGCAGAAAGGATGTGTGTTATTTCCAAACAAACCATTTAATTGCAGTTACAAATCTCTCCAGAGCTTTCCTTTCTGCTGCCATAATTTCCACAAAGTGGTTTCGCACTGGACTTGAACCCCAGTGAGGATCACATAAAGCATGACTACGTCTGAGTGTGAGTGACAACTGACCTTAGCAGACATGGAGTTTGATAGAGAAATAAACCTTCGCTCTTTAAAGCCACTGAGATTTAGGGCTTGAATGTTACCACAGAGAAACCTCACCTATGCTGACTGATGCAAACTCTCTGACAAAGGCACTCTTTTGGATTTTATAAATATTTTATGACTACCCACGATATGCCAAACACCGCTCATTTCATTTTCATACTAATTCTATTGCATAGAGGAAACTGAGGTAAGGTTTGTAGCAAGTCTATGGTGGATTTAAGATCTGAATTCTGACTCCACATCCAGCTCTCATTCAATTACATCCACGACTCCATTTATTCAGCCATCAAAACTTTATAATCAATCTCAGGCCACTGCATTCAGTATCCAGAAGAGTCCGTGACTCCCAGTATTCCTGTGCATTAGAAACATTTTATTCTGCAAATTGGCGCATACTGGCAAAATCTAACCTTTTAAAATTGCTATCCTCACACAGCACAGAAAGAGTTCAATTTTCCTCTTAGTAACGTCTTTCCTCCCAGACCAGAGCCACAAAGGCAGCAATCTGAGTGATCAGCTCTCCTGGACTCCTTAGTAGCTGTCCACGGCGACCCCTGGCACAGGTTTTGCTCCACATTGCCACCGTCACCATAGAAGCACTCATTTCCCCATTCTGGCGCTGAGCAGGTGACGGATGCAAAGCTGGACGCTGACCCAATTTACTGTACTGCAACAACAGAACGGCATCCCCGCTGGAGACAAGACATTTCAGCTTTGCTCTTTTCAGAGATATTTGTATAGATAAATGGAAGTTTACGTGAGCACAAAGAGGGTATATTGTCCTCCTGATACACATGTGTAACTTCGATTCTGCCAGCAGTCGTCATTATAATAAGTAAGTTTTATAAAAGATTCTTTATCCAGGAGGATCCCAAAGAGCTTCACAAAAACTTCACAAATTACAGGCAGAAAGCCTTCTTTCAGGTCCACATGGAGAATCTCATTGCTAATATTCTGCTTTCCCCACCATAACGCCTCCAGATGTCACAGATGTCAGTGAGAGATGACCCACATGCCAGGAGAATAGAATATTGGAGGCAAAACCAACCAGGAGGCCAGAACAAGGGCAATTTTGCCCCAAATACATATAAAAACTGTGCCTCCGCCCACCTTGGGGACTGAAAATGACAGCTGCTTAATAGTCACCCACAAGCGCCGTGCACATGGCTCAACATTAAGAGTCAAAAACAATACTGCTGCACCCGCTGGAAAACTTCATGAGGAGGTTAGGCATAAAGAATTAGAATTGGGCCTTTTTCCTCTTGCCAGATGTGCCACAAGCTCACTCATTACAGATTTAATAATGTGTACAGATTAAGTTGAGATAAAAACCAACAACTAAACTGTGAAACACTTCCTAAAACAAATCAGCTCCAGTAACGACTGAATTGGGGGTTTCTAGTTGTTGAGTTACAATTTGGTTTTCAGTTTCCTACCAGGCTAACAACTATGACTTGATTTTAAGGGAAATTAAGTTAAATCTTGGAGTGCTGTCTATAGAATTAAATCACCTTCTTTTGATGCACCTCAGGGAAACTCAGATTGAACTGGATTATACATTAATTCAACTTTATGAGGAAGGTGATATATTATCCCCATTTCCCAGATGCAGAAACTGAGGCTTACACTCATAGCTGGTAAGTGGCAGAGCTGAGATTCAAGCTGAGTTCCTCTGACTCAAGCCCAGAGTCTTATCAACTTTACATATTCTGACAGAAGTATAGCGGTTGTATATCTTTATATATAGCCTGTGTGTGTGTGTGTGTGTGTGTGTGTGTGTGTGTGTCACTTTTGTAAATAGAGAAAGATTTAGTGTGTGTTATTTAAATGAGATAATCCCTTAAAGCCCAACTATACTTCATTAGTTACATGTTAGTAGTCATCACATATTTTACTTCATACCAAGATGAGTCTCCATGTTCAAATCACAGCCCATGCTTTGGGCTAGGACTAAATTATATTAGGAAGCAGATGAGGCACGGTAGCTCACACCTGTAATCCCAGCATTTTGGGAGACCGAGGCAGGCAGATCACCTGAGATCAGGAATTCGAGACCAGCCTGGCCAACAGGGCGAAACCCCATCTTTACTAAAAATATAAAAATTAGCCTGGCATGGTAGCATGTACCTGTCATCCCAGCTACTCAGGGGGCTGAGGCAGGAGTATCGCTTGAACCCAGGAGGCAGAGGTTGCAGTGAGCCGAGATCACGCCACTCACTCCAGCCTGGGCAAAAGAGTGAGGCTTTTGTCTAAAAAAAGAAAAATTATATTAGGAAGCTTGAAATATTGTAAGGAAAGCTAAGTACATATTTTAAGCTCTGCACTGGATAGTATAATAAAACTAGATAGAATAGAAACTATATATTAGAGACTATGTGAAAACAACTAAATTGGATAGATATTAATGAAAATATGACCTTTTAAAATTGCAATCAACATGGGATGGAAAAGCCGGATTTAAAACTTGAGTGGACCTTGAAGAATAAATCAAAGAGGCAGAGAAACAGAGAGATGATTGTTCCTGCTGGTGCTGGCTCCATAGCCAGTGTACCCATCTGGCTGCCACCTGCCTCCCTCTTCTGCACTCTTACTATGTCTAGCTCCTTCCTACATCAAAGGCCAACAAACATTGACATGAGTAGGGGACAAGCCTGGGCAGCATGAAAATACCTAAACACCTTTTCCTAATCCTAATTAAATAAAATCAACTTTGGATTATAAAAAGAAAAATTTAAGCATGTGAAGTGCTCTGTTGAAACCCAGAACAGATTTCCGTTTCAAGATGGCCACCTGAACACTGTTGCTAAAATGCTTGCCTCTGCACTTACAAATGATCACTTACATGACGAAAGAGATGCAAATAACAGAAGATCATCTGCTCCCTTTTTGAATTCCACATGTCAGAAGTTTGAACCGTAGGAAGACTTCCCAAGCATAACACCAATGGAAAATATATATGTAAACAAAATATTAGTAGATGTGACTTCCGTGCCCAAAATTACAAAATCTCTGGACATAAAAATAAATTATGAACAAGATTGAAGACAAAGTACTAATGACAATACTCACAGCAGAGGTGATAGAATAAGGGGAATGCATATAGGGCTTTTACAAATCAATAAGAAAATATGAATGCCCCATTATAACAATTAGACAAGGAAAATGTATTTTAAAATGTTAAATCTCATTAATAATCAAAGAAATTATTATGAAAACAGTGATATGCTGTTTATTACCTGCCATACTGGCATTTTAAAAAAGTGCTTAAGAGTGTTATATTGCTACTGGAAGTGTAGTTACCATCTTTCTGAAGAAATGTTTAAAAATAATGAACAAACATTTTTGCATGCCATTTGACCTAGAAATTTTATTTTTATGAGGCTATTATAAAGAAATAGCCAGGAATGTGTGCAAAAGCATGCTCCAATAATAGTCAACAAAACACTTTTTATAATACTGCAAAATTGGAAACAACTTAAATATCCAAAACATGGGGTCCTCGTTAGGTAAATCATAGTAAGTCTGCTTAAAACAATACTGCTTAGTCTTTTAACATAGTGATACAGTATTATGTTTTTAAAATAGAAAAATACTTAGGATATTCAATTTGTACATACAGCATGATCCCATCTCATTTCTAAAAAATTATACACACAGAAGGAAAGGGACCAAGAAAAATGTTACTATCACTAGATTGTGAGATTACAGGAAATTTTCTACAATAAACATATATTACTTTTGTTACAAGAGAAAAAAATGTTATTTAGGAAAAACAGGTACTGACATATACAACCATCTTAGAAGTGAATGTTCAGCTATAACCTACTCCCAACAGAAGCACTGGAATTTTGTGAGGATTAATCTTATAAGTGATCAGGCCTGAATCTCCAAAGGAAATAGTCACGGAGAGAAAATCCACATGATTGTAGGAAATCAGTATTGAAGAGCAATACTATTCCTATATTTAAACCTTTAGGTGAAACCAAGTCCCAAACTAGATTAGCAATTACTCATTCAACATTGTCTATGAGGATTATTTCTTCAGACTCTCAGCTTCACCCACTCTTCTGAACCAATCCTGAAAGAGATTTAATGCATGCTGTTATTAAGCTCTGGAATTAGTCTTGCTGCTGCCTTAAGCAATTAATATCCTCTTTGCCTAAGAGTGGAGTATCCTGACACTCCTAGATGACTACAGAGTTGAAACCCTATTTTCAGTGTCTGCCCAGGTGTCTAATAAGGACCTCTATTTCTGCTATCCTGTCTGACAGCATATCTCAACATTAATGCTAGTTATCCTGTTATGGATTAAATGTTTATGTTCCCCTTAAATTCATATGTTGAACTCCTAATCCCTAATGTGACTGTATTTGGAGATGAGGTCTTTAGGGAAGTAATTAAGGCTAAATGAGGTCATGAGAGTGGTGCTTGATCTAGTAGGATTAGTGTCTTTATAAGAGGAGACAACAGAGAACTCAGTCTCTTTCTCTGCATATGTGCACAGAAGAAAGTCCATGTGAGGACACCTTGAGAAGGTGACCATCTATAAGCCAGAAAGAGAGCCCTCACCAAGAACGGAATTGACCAGAACCTTGATGTTGGATTTTCCAGCCTTCAGAATTGTGAGAAAATAAATTTATGTTGTTTAAGCCACTCATCTATGGTGTTTTGTTATGGCAGCAGAGCAGGCTAAGACATCTCACTTGAAACTCTTGAATGGACCTCTTAGTAGGCTGCCCCAAAGTCTCACCATTATCTCTGTGTACCCAGCAATTGTGGGAGTTTTGTCCAATTCTTTGTTCAAAATGCCAAGAACATGGACAGCTTGCAGTTAAGATCCTATACCAGTGACAGTGGTGCCCATTATTAAGTGAACTACAAGTAACTGGCACCCTTTCTGTGACCAAAACTATTGATAAGAGACAACTACTGGTGGATTCCAGAAATTACAACAGCTGATTCAGCATAAGGATCTTGGTGAGGGCTGATGACTGGATCTCTGTGAGGGCCAAAAGTGCATGCATGAGGCAACTTTGAGTTTTTTCAGAGAGGGAGGATCTGGGATTCCTAGTTTAAATAAGTTAAGGTAAAATCTTGTACATTTCTCCAGTAACAGAAGTACAATATGACAATTTCATTTTTTCTACCACTAAAATGAAAAGAGAAAGAAGTAGATGTTTTAAAGTATATTTCATTGCTCAGGACTAACATAAGATAGTTCAACAATGATGTCACTCTTTTGAAGATAAGCATTTGGCTTAAAATCACAGTAAGAATATAAATTCAAGACTTGAAACCACTCTAAGAATATCCTTACTAGAGCTATTATCAACTTTCATTTTCTACCTGTAATTCATGAAATATATCCGTCCTCTTTGCACCTGATTTTCAAGTTAGCTTGCATCTCTGCACGACTTTAATGTTACTGGTGACTAGTCATATATGGCACTTTTCTTCAATGGTAATCTCATTTTTTCTCCATTGCTGAGTGTTTTCCATTTCAGCCTTCTACTAAGTCTTGCTTTATTGGATTTATTGGACTATCTGAGGCCATATTCCAGATACTTATTGGAATATCTGAAATCCCATTCCCCATGTACATTTCCCTTAAAGAAAATTAGGTACCCATGTGAAACATGTGGCAATTCCAGACAGGAATGTTCTCGAACACCAGAATCTTGACTTAAATTTGCAGGTAAGGTCATCAGAACTGAGCTCACACTGGGGCATTAATACCATATATCTGGCTAAATTAGTTATCTTAAGCACAGATACTTATGATGTTTGTGCTTGTACATATAGGTGCAATGTAAATAAATAGTGTGTGTCTGGTATTAATTTCAATGCCTTCACACCGGAAAATTAGAAAACCTCCTTAGAGGTTCTAATGAAGTCCAGATCATTTTCTAAAAATGTTATCCAGGTTCAGTATCTGTAGATTCCTTTCTATCCCCAGCACTCTGTAATGGAATAACAGTTTCCTCATATTAGGGCTTATACTCATTGCAGGGGAAATTATCAGTATTTGTCTTCAAGAGTTCAAGACTTCATGAGCTAATAAATTTCAACTCTCCAATTCTAGAGAGCACAGATCTGGAGAAGATACCTTACTTTCCACAACAGACGTTTCTTTAAGTGCCCACCTTGTACTAAGCAATGGGAAGGAAAGTAGGAATACATAGTCTCTCTCACATTCCAAGGAAGGAGATTGGAAGTAACATAGGCAATTATGACGTGACAGCAACCATTTCTTTAAACGAGAGATATTTGCAAAGTGTGATCATTTTTCTAAAAGATGCAAAGCTGGTTAGTGGCAAGGTGGGAATGAAGACCTGGTCTCTGCATTTCATTCTGCTGTGCCTTTCATAGTACCACAATGGCAACCCCAGAAGAAACTTCAAGTTTTGTGATAGACATGCACACACACAGCTCAGGGCCCTGAGGCATCTATAAATGCTGAAAAGCGCTGACAGGAGAACAGCATGCCTGCCATCAGCTGCATCAGACTTTCCTAAGACAAGATGAAGCTACAGCCTGGAGAGTGTATCTCCTTCTCACCCATCTCGCCCCAGGGTTATCATAGCCATGGCCTTAAGCAATGTACTCTGACATAAGGCATGGCAACCACCACAGATAAAAAGGAAAAAAAAATGGGGTAGGATTACTTTTTTGCTATCATTCCTCTCCCTGGATGTGAAGGACCCATTTATTAGTCTCTATTAAAATGCAGGGGAAAGATAGGTAGTATGATAGCTATACTGCATTTGCATGATCAAATTACATAAAAGCATCCTGTGTCCTGTGTACATGCTTTCTACAACACATACGGTTACATTAACCTGTAACACAAGTGTCTATGAAACATATGTGCCATCAACATCTTAGATGATGGGTAAATAAATCTCATGGGCCAAGATAAAGAAATATATTCTTTCTCTGCAAGTTTCCAGTTGACACTTCTTTCATCTCAGGCCCATTTAAAAAATCTTATTTCCTCTTAATTTTTTCATATACCACCTTCAAATTTTTTTCAGATACCGACTAATAAACTGTTTAATTGGTGATAATGGTAAATTAGTACCAATGGCCTGGTAAATCCAATATAATGTGCAGACCCAAAGGACATTTCAGAACAACAAAACTTTTAACTTCATGCCACCTCAAGTATTATCCTTAAGGTAAAATTTTTTCACTGATTGAGCCATTCTGTCAAAGTGACACAATTCCTGTAAATACTGTTCAGAGTTTTAGAAGCTTCCGTTTCTTTTCCTAGCTACTTATCTACATTTTGTAAAAATTTACACTCTCCCTAATCAGTCTCAGAAAATATGTGAAATTTACAATCTGACATGTTTTACTATAAGTGGAAATTAGAAACTCATTGAAACTGTGGCTTAAAAAATATCAGAAATACTGTATTATTCCTCCCATTAAAGACCAAGGCCAAGAGTATCTTTATGATGTCAGAGTAGAGAAGAATTTCTAAAGAGGACACAAAACCTGTGATTCATAAAATAAAATCTTGTATATATATATAAAAGATTACACATAAGTATGTACGCATGTGTATATTGTACCCTATGCACATATATATTTTTTTTATTTTATATATACTTATGTATATATAAAAAATATATTTTTTATTTTATATATACTTATGTATATATAAAAATATATTCTTTATTTTATATATACTTATGCATATATAAAAATATATATATGTGCATAGGGTACAATATACACATATGCGTACCTACTTATGTGTAAGAATATATACATATGTATATAATTAAGCATGATTAAATCAGATTATGGAAATTCTAAAGACATCTAAACCAAGGAAAAAGACAAAGAAAATATTGGGAGATAATTTCACAATACAGGAAAATGTTAATGCTTAGAATACATAAACAGCTCCTAAAAATAAATAGGAAAAATAATCAAAACCTAATATAATCATAGACAAAGAATATATATTCTCAGTATAGAGAAAAGAAAATCCCCATAGCCAAGGAAATATTTTTAACTACTTCCAGCAGTTTAATTTATAAGAGTAATAGAAATTAAAATAACCCAATACTAATCTATCAGTTTTTCAAGAATTCAAATATTTATAACTCTCAACTGCTGGAGAATAGGGAAATACTGGAGTCTGCACAATGTGAGTGAGATTAATAAAAAAGGAGGTAGGGAGAGAGATCCAAGATGGCCACGTAGCAGCAGCTCAGGATTGTAGCTCCCAGTGAAAGCGCAGAGAGCGAGTGGATGCCGCAATTGCAGACGAATTTTTGATGCCCACAGACTGGGAGATTCCCGGCGAAAGAGCCACACGGGTTGCCAGCGCGACTCTTTTGGCCGGCGTGGCGCTTCGCTTCTCGGTGTGGAGTGTATGGGACTGGATGCCCTTTTAGTCGGGCTCGGCCAGTCCCATCCCCACAAGGAGAACAGCAATTGGAAGCGCTGAGGGCTGAGAACAAGCACAGATGAACCCGGGAAGGCCCAGCTCTGTGGGGAAGGGGCGCCCCCTGAAGGAAAACTAAGAAACAGAAAAAACTTCATCACCAACAAGCCGGACGTCCACTCAGAGACCCAATCTGAAAGTCGGCAATTACAAAGACGAGAGGTGGATAAATCCACAAAAATGGGAAGAAACCAGTTCAAAAAGGCTGAGAACACCCGAAATCAGAATGCCTGTCCTCCTACCGGGGATCGCAGCTCCTCATCAGCAAGAGAACAAGGCTTGACAGAGGATGAGTGTGATGAACTCACAGAATCAGGCTTCAGAAGGTGGATAATAAGAAACTTCTGTGAGCTAAAAGAACATGTTCTAACCCAATGCAAAGAAACTAAGAACCTTGAAAGAAGATTTAACGAAATGCTAACAAGAATGGACAACTTAGAGAGGAACATAAGTGAATTGATAGAGCTGAAAAACACAACACGAGAACTTCGCGAAGCATGCACAAGTTTCAACAGCCGAATTGACCAAGCAGAAGAAAGGATATCAGAGGTCGAAGATCAACTCAATGAAATAAAACAAGAAGGCAAGATGACAGAAAAAAGGGGAAAAAGGAATGAACAAAGACTCCAAGAAATAT
>PVKP010020684.1:0-40366 GCA_004027715.1 Plecturocebus donacophilus
GACAGGAAGAGGGGCTGAAACTGAACAGAGAGGCTGACTCCACTCCTGATAGGAGAAGGTGCCAGAAGCACTAACGCCTGTGCCCCTCTCAGCAACGGTGCCTGGAAATCCCTCGGCCTGGAGCTGTGGGCTCATGGGCTTTTGCAGAGGGACGGCCACTGAAGGTTGTTCAACTCCACCTGTTATTTGCAAATAAGAAACAGAGGCCAAAGAAGGGAAGAGCCCTCCCCAGGGTCAGGAATGTTACTCCCAGCCTGGGGGAACCTGGGACAAGGTGGGAGTGTGACAGAATAGAAACCTCCTCGGTGCCAGCAGCAGGGGGTACAGGGACAAGTGACAGTCAATCCACCCTCAAATGCTACTGCAGGACAGAACCACGGTCATTGCAGAAAACCCAATAGCTGTCGGTGCAGCCACTGCCCAAAGGGAACACAAGCTACCACATGGTGAGCCCTGAAAATGTGATGCTCAGTGGAAAAAGCCAGGAACAAAAGATCCTATATAGTTTATGATTCCCAGAGCCTCAGTTTCCTGACCTACAATATGAGAATTAAAGTACCCAGCTCCCAGGTGCTTGTAAGGCCTCATTACAAATAATCCATGTATGGTCGGGCACGGTGACTCACACCTGTAATCCCAGTAGTTTGGGAAGCCAAGGCAGGTGGATCATCTGAAATCAGGAGTTCGAGACCAGCCTGGGCAACATGGTGAAACCCCGTTTCTACTAAAAATATAAAAATTAGCCAGGTGTGGTGGCAGGTGCCTGTAATCCCAGCTACTCAGGAAGCTGAGGCAGGGGAATCGCTTGAACTCAGGAGGCAGAGGTTGCAGTGAGTTGAGATCGCGCCACTGTACTCCCACCTGGGTGACAGAGCAAGACTCTGTCTCAAAAAAAAATCCATGTAAAGAGTTTATACATAGTAAATGTTCAGTAAATATTGGTTATTATTATTAATCTTGTTATCACTGGAGGCATCTGCATTTATGCTTGTAAGAGAAATGTCAGGGTGTACATGCATCTATATGTGTATACATACATGTGTGTACATGGTACACATGTGAGTGTGTATGTGTGTCTCTGTGTGTACATGTATGTGCACTTGCAACTCCATGCATTGTGCATGTGTGCATTTGTGTAAACTGTATGAGTATACATGTGTTCATATGTGTGCACTGTATGAGCATAGATGTTTGTGTGCACTGTATGCACATACATGTGTGTTCACATGTGTGCACTGTAGGAGCACAGATGTTTGTGTGCACTGTATGAGCATACATGTGTTCATGTGCGTGCACCATATGAGCATAGATGTGTGTTTGTGTGCACTGTATGAGTATAGATGTGTGTTCATATGCATCTCCCTGTATGTGTGCCTGCATGTGTGCATGGTATTCGAGTGTATTGCACATACACCTCTGTGTGAGAGCTTAGATGTACATGACAGTGCATGAGTGGGTGTACATGTGTGCACACGTGTGTGCATGCATTTGGATGCATCTATTTATCATGTGTGTATCTGCATGGGTACATGTGCATGCATTTATGTGCAACTGTGTATGTGTGCATGCCAGCATGCCCTTGTGTGTGTGTTTCTTCTCCAGAGGGAACATCAGCAGGAGAGAGTGGGTGTGGAGACGCTGCAGTGCCCACGGGAGCTGAGCCAGCTGCCATGGGAGGGAAGAGGCTCTGAGCTGCCTCGGGCCCCGTCCATCCCCAGCTCACCTTGTTTTCGTCAAAGACGTTAAAAACAAACGTGGCAAACTTGGTGGGATCTCCGAACGGGAAGAATTGCTTGTAGATCTTCTGGAAGCCCGCTGCATCCAGCTGCCCACTGGGGCAATCCTTGATGAAGCCTTTGTACCTGGAGGCAGCAGACCAGGCCAGAGAGGGTAAAAGAGATGCCAACATCACCCACCCGCCAACATCACCCGCCCAGGGCCCAGGAAAGCTGTGGCTCCTTTTTCAAAGAGATGGTGCCACATGGGGCTGTGGGCACAGACCTGGACTTGACAGACACAGGCGCAGTCCCACCTCTGCCTCTCACTAGTGGTGTGACCTTGAATACAGACTTCACCTCTCTGAGCCTCGTCTGCATGAGGGCGTTAAGAGCTGACATAGGAATTAACCCAGACACTGCACACAGAGTGAGCACGTGGCCACCCAGCCCTCTGCACCACCCAAGGGGGCTAAGAGTCACATGAATGGCCTCCCCGAAGCCGCATGCCTACGCAAGACCCTCCCACCTCCCCGCCTTCTCCGCTGAGCCCCTCCTGGCATCACAGCCGGGCAGGCTGCTGCTGGTGCTAGTGGGTAGACCACCATATGGAGCCGGCAGCTGGCCCCTCCCACATGCCCACACCCCGCCCCTCAGTCTCTGTTCCCAGGGAACTGGGTAAACAGCATAGAGGGACCCTGGCTGTTCCGACCGGATTTGTCTGCCCTGTAGTCCTGGTGCCCAGCACGAGATCCTCCAGGTCCCCAGGCGGCTGACGGTGGGATGGCTTTACACCCCCAATCTCAGGCCAAATCTCTGCCATTCACTAGCTGTACAACCTCAAGCAAATGCCCTCACCTGTTTCCTCATCTATAAAAATGGATGGTTCTCACACCCATCTCGTTGGTATGAGGGACATGGTGCATGTAACCACAGGGCTCGGCACGAAAACGGGTCAATAGTGTGAACTTCAGAACTGTGAACTTAAATATGTGTTGTTCTAAACCAGTCTACAAGCTGGTTCCTGTGTGCAGTTGAACCATCCCTCCCGCCCCACCACAGGGGGTCACACACTCCTCAGAGGACGATTCCTTCCCCAACGGGAAGCCAGAGAAAGCAGTGAGCTGTTACCAACACCAGCTATTACCTTTGCAGGGCCAGATCCAGCTGGGAACTCTGCACACCTTATTCTCCCAGAATGCTCCTAACAGCCCAATGAGAAGGTGCTATAAGGAAGCTTTGTTTTTTTTTTGAGACAGAGTCTCTCTCTGTTGCCCAAGATGGAGTGCAGTGGTGCAATCTAGGCTCACTGCAACCTCCACCTCCTGGGTTCAAGGGATTCTCCAGCCTCGGCCTTTTGAGTAGCCGGGATTACAGGCATGTGCCACCACACCCAGCTAATTTTTGTATTTTTAGTAGAGACGGGGTTTCACCATGTTGGCCAGGCTGGTCCTGGACCCCTGACCTCAGGTGATCTGCCTGCCACAGCCTCCCAAAGTGCTGGGATTACAGGCATGAACCATGGTGCCAGGCTGAGGGAGCTCATTTTAAAGATGAGAAAACAGGCTCAGAGAGAGGAAGACATTTGCAAGTCCTCGAAGCCCAGGCTACAGAGGAGGCGGGGATCAAAGGTGAATGCTGAAGAGGCCAATGCTCAAGAAGCCAGATCACCAAAGACTTTCACACCACTCCCCTGTTCCCCCTTCTAATGTGACCCTTCCCTCCAACATCAGAGCAGGTTCTGGGATGACCGTGCAGGAAATGCACGTGGTGCTGTAATTAGGGCCCATCCAGAGAGGACGCACATGGAAAAGCCACCGTCCCCCTCCCCAGTAAAGAGGAATCTAAGGGACTGGAATGGACCCTGGGCACACCAGGACCTGAAGGGACGTGCGGGGCACCCAGGGGCGGGACCCTTGAACATTCTGTGGCCTGAATGGTGAAGCTCAGGCACCCAGCCTCCTGCCAGTACTGTGGCTGCTGCTGCCGGGGTGAGGGCAGTTGAGGGGAGGAGGAGGATGGGGGGGAGCAGAGAAGATAGGGTGGGATGTGGGAGGGAGGGGAGTTCTTCTTGAATCAGACCACAGCGGGCACATGACCATCCTGGCAGTGCCCACAGCAAGCAGGAGGCAGTGAATAGGCCAGCCCTCTACACCTTTTCCTGTCCCTACCCTAGAACACTTTGAAGGGTGCTAGAGGCCCAGGGAGGTAGGTCCCGGCTCAGGAACCACCAGCCTTTGTAACAACCCACGACAGCAGCCCAATCCCGGGCACTGTGAGACTGGGTGCTTCCCCCTCAACTCGCTCTGCACATCCTCGGCGGTCGGCCCAACTATCCCATTTCACAGGTGCAGATGCTGCGGCACAGAGAGGTCAGGAGATTCATCCACAGCAATTCGTGAGACTCAGAGCCGGCCCTGCTTCTCCTGTCCTCTGCCCTACCGGCCAGCCTGCGACCCCGGCACCCATCCCTCCTGTGCAGGTGATGATCGCAGGCCCACCCAGAATCCCTGCAGCCTGGCGGGACTCTCGGGGTCTACTGGCCTCTGCTCAGCCCTGAGATCTGTTCTGAGCCCTTGCTTGGATCAGCCAAGCAAGAAGGAAGCAAAGCAGGACAGAGTCAGAAAACCACGGATGTGAGGCCGGGTGCAGGGGCTCACACCTGTCATCTCTGCACTGTGGGAGTCCAAGGTGGGTGGATCATTTGAGGTCACAGTTCAAGACCAGCCTGGCCAACATGGTGAAACCTTGTCTCTACTAAATATACAAAAATTAGCCAGGCCTGGTGGTGCATGTCTGTAATCCCAGCTACTCAGGAGGCTAAGGCAGGAGAGTCACTTGAACCTGGGAGGCCGAGGTTGCAGTGAGCCAAGATCATGCCACTGTGGATCTCAAGTCCCTTCCCACAGCAGGAGGAAGGGACACAGCCACTCCCTCTCCCAGCCCTTAAAGCTGCCTTCCCCTGCTTCTTTCCAGCTTTTTCTGTTTCAGCCTGGTCCATGACCCCAGACCCCCAGGCCAGGCTGGGCCCCTGGGCGGGGAGGAAACATGCCTGGCACCAGGACGTAATGACCTGTGTGGGGACACACCTAGCTGTCGCCAGACCTCCCTGGATGCTGGGTGGTTACTTCTTCGTGCAAACCTTCTAACTTAGCCACAATGGGTCTGTGCTACTTGAGTGATTCTAAAAGGTTATTAAAAACAATAAAGACAAAACAAAAGGCACCCAAAGGCGTCCCTGCAGATGGCTCACAGGGGCCGCTCTAAGGAGAGGGAGGCTGTGCACGGAGCCTGCGTGGCACGCAGCTGTGGAAGGCGGGCAGTGAAGGTCTGTGTGGAGGGAAGCCAGCCTCGGTGGGGAGCCTTCAGGGGCCTATCCAGTTACCACTGCAGAGGTTATCACGGTGAGGCCCCAGCCCCCTTCCATGCCATTAGCAGGGGCCCCAAGAAGTCCCCCATGAAGCAATGCCCATGAGGGGGTGCCCAGCCTGCTGTTCCAGCTTCCTCCTGCCAAACCCCACCTACTCCACACCCAGACTTAAGATAGGCTCCTCTGAGCCCTCTTCTCACTTGGCCTCAACCTATCCCCTGGCCCCTGCCCCAGGTCTTCGGGCTGCCTGGCCCAGCTGCAGCAAGAATCCAAAGTCAGTGTAGCCAGAATCCCTACACACGACATCTGATCAAGTTCCTCGGTGCGTGCTTGTCCTGCCCCCCGCATCAGCCTGCCCAGTCAGTTCAGCAGGAATGCCCTGCCCTGGAGGCCTCCTCTTACTCCGTTTCCACCCACTGACCCCTCGCCCTGTTCACTGGTGGTAAAGCCTCACTTTTCCTCGCATTCAGGGTTGAGCCCCTCTCTCTCCGGGGTTATGATAGTCCTGACAGCTATTGCAAGAGTCCTGAATGAAGCCTTCCTGACTTTTTTTTTTTTTTTGAGATGGAGTCTTGCTCCATCGCCAGGCTGGAGTGCAGTGGCACAATCTCGACTCACTGCAACCTCCACCTCCTGGGCTCACTCAAGTGAGTCTCCCACCTCAGCCTCCCAAGTAGCTGGGATTACTGCTGCCTGCCACCATGCCCAACTAATTTTTATATTTTTAGTAGAGACGAGGTTTCACCATGTTGGCCAGGATGATCTCAAGCTCCTGACCTCATGATCCACCTGTCTTGGCCTCCCAAAGTGCTGGGATTACAGGCATGAGCCACTGTATCCAGCTGATGTTGCTTCTTTCAGGAAGTTGGCCCAGCTGGTCTGAGGCCTCAGGCCTCCTCTGCTCCCCTGCCCGCTTGTCCGTCCCAGCAGAGCGTGGACCACACTACACCACATGCACCTCCAGGCCAATCCCCACCAGAATGTAGGCTCCCGACACCCCATGCCCTGATAACGCGCATGAGGCCTAGCGAGTAATGTGGGCCTGGTGCATGTTTGTCCGGTGAGTTGAACAAACAAATTGCCAGGCAGGGGCGGAGGGAGCAAGAGCCCATGTGTCTGGCTCCTTCTTCCTGAGCCCCTTGGAACAGGGACCTCCAGAGACCCCGGCTGGGACCTAAGAGCTCTGTGGGCACAGTAAGAAAAACACTGATGTGTGGCCAGGCGCGGTGGCTCATGCCTGTAATCCCAGCACTTTGGGAGGCAGAGGCAGGCGGATCAC
Organism: Plecturocebus donacophilus; assembly: GCA_004027715.1. Lineage (NCBI taxonomy): Eukaryota > Metazoa > Chordata > Mammalia > Primates > Pitheciidae > Plecturocebus > Plecturocebus donacophilus. The sequence continues at coordinate 6,365 of PVKP010020684.1, forward strand.
CTGAGGTAGGGAGTTCCAGACCAGCCTGGCCAACATGGCAAAACCCCATCTCTACTAAATACACAAAACTTAGCTGGGTCTGGTGGTGTATGTCTATAATCCCAGCTACTTAGGAGGCTGAGGCAGGAGAATCACTTGAACTCAGGAGACGGAGGTTGCAGGGAGCCGAGATCATGCCACTGCACTCCAGCCTGGGTGATAAAGTGAGTGAGACTCCATCTCAAAAAGAAAAGAAAGAAAAGAAAAGAAAGGAGAGGGGAGGGGAGGGGAGGGGAGGGGAAGAGGAGGGAAGGGAAGAAAAACAGTGATGCGCTTCCACCCTCTGTGTATGGAGATCGGCCTAGAGAGGGAGAGAGACAGGCCGAAAGTCACATAGGTCACATAGCAAGTCACCAGCAGAAACGGCGCAGACGCAGGGCTCCTGCTAGCAGGCTCCCCGCCTCACCCGCCTCACCCGCCCCTCCGGCAAGCCAGGCTGCACCACCCCCGTGTAAGCGCATGGGTAAAGCGACTGCTACCCAAACATTACGTAACTCCCCTTCATCATCACAAGGTGGAGGAGGGAGCCTGCCTCAAATGGAGCAAAGAGACGGGGTGGGGGAGTCTGAACCTTCCCAGACGCCCCAGACGCCGCCCCCAGGCCTCTACCACCCCGCAAATCACCGCAGCTCCGAGGCTGGGATTTCACACCATGGTCCCAGCCTGACATGCCACCCATCTGCCGCCGGCTAGCTGAGTCAGGATGCCCCAAAGCAGCCGCACACCCCCTCCTGCAGTGGGCACCAGAGTGAGCTGCTGGCTGAATGATGATCATGCCCAATAATCTTGTGCCCAGGATGCCTGAGAGATGTGACTCCATCCCCACCCCTGGTCCAGGGTCAGGTTCCCACAGGCCCGGGCCTCCTCCTTGCCTCCCACCAGTTCTTCCCTCTCACCCTCAGACATGCTGCCGCCAGCACTGCTCTGGTGCTGGGCCTGGCCCAAACCTGTCGTGCTGGGGGAGGACCCTGAGCAAACCCCTTCCCCACAATGGCTCTTGGTTGCCCTGTGAGTGAGTAAGCGGCTCAAGCTAGATCAGGGTCCCACCCCACCTGTCCTGTGCACGGTAGACATTCAGCATTGTCCCCAGCCTCTACCACACAGATGCCAGTAGCACCCTCTCCCCAAGTGAGGCCAACCCTGAGTGTCTCCAGACACTGCCAAATATCCCCTCGGGGGCAGAAGCATTCAGGTTGAGAACCACTCAACCAGATGGTCTCTGGGGACCCCCACAAGCTCTGGGGATCCGCATAAGCATCTGATTCTAACAGCTATTGAGGAGACCCACTGAGAGCCAGGCACAGGGCGGGGTGCTTTCCAGGCACGATTCTGCCCAATCGCCCCAACATCCAGGAGGCAAGGCCAATCCCGCGCACTTTACCAAAGGAGAAACTGACGCTTCCGGAGGTGAAGGCCCTCCCGGCTCAGGGCCTCCATGCAGATGTCTTCTGCGGGGTCTGCTCTTCCCTGCCCTCCTCACCTGCCTGACTCCGCTCACCACTTCCTTCTCAGAAGGAAGAGCACCTCCTTGAGAGAAGCCCCTCTGACCACCCAGGCCGGGTCACGCTCCGGGACACACTCCCAGCACCCCATCCCCGGGCTGGGCCTCGGTGGCCACTCGAGCAGCTGTGCCTCGGGAATGATTTGAGTGACTTGTGTAGTGACAGGCCAGTGCCCCACATGGGCCATTGAGGAAGGAACCCTATCTTCTAGTTCACCTCCAAACCTGCACCACCCACTCCTGTGCCTGGCACATAGTAGCTGCTCAGTTAATGTCAGAGTCACACAGCTATCCAACGAGGTGGCCAGGACCAGAGCCCAGACTCCAAAATGGGAGCCGCCTCTTGCTTGGTACTGGGAAGGGGAGAGAGTGGCTGGCTCCTGGCCCTGCTCACCTCTCTGACAGCCCGGTGGAGGCCGAAAGTCCTTCGTGGGCCTGTTTTCCTCCACATCTTCTACTTGATTCCAGACCCACAGTGGAAGGGACAGGAGTCCCAGCATCCTTGCTGGCTCAGGCCAGGCTGGGGGAGGGAGTAGAGATGGTGCCAGGAGCAACCCATTATCCCAAGTCTCCCTGCAGATGGGTGACTCAAAGTGCTCAGCTATGGTCAGGGGTTAAGGGCAGGATCTCGGGGTCCAGCCCCAGCATCTCCAGGCTCCAGAGGATGGATGGCTCTGGAGGTCCACCATGCAGGCCCCTACTTCGGACAAGTGCCTCAAGTGTGCAGGAGAAAGGAGTGGCAGAGGGGTCCCTGTGGTTATTAGCATTGCAATTGCGAATCTCCGTGATCATTTTCACTGGCAGCATTGAGCGTGCAGGAACTCTATAATATGAAACAGGAGGCCAGGCGAGCGGCTCATGTCTGGAATCCCAGCACTCTGGGAGGCCGAGGCGGGAGGATCACTTGAGCCCAGGAGTTCGAGATCAGTCTGGGCAATGTAGCAAGACCCCATCTCACTATAAAAAAAATAAACAAAAAAAAATTAGTGGAGCCAGGCTTAGTGGGTTGTGCTTGTCCTCCTAGCTGCTTGGGCGGCTAAGGGAGGAGGAACCCTTGAGCCCAAAAGTTAGAGGTTGCAGTGAGCTATGATCATACCACTACACTCCAGCCTGGACAACAAAGCCAGACCATACCTCAAAAAAAAAAAAAAAAAAAAAAAGGGAGGCTATATATGTGTGTGTGTGTATATATATATATATATAGTTTTTTTAAGTTTAAGAAATTGAAAAAGAAGGGTTCAGGCTTCAGGCCTGGCTTGATCCTGCCCCACTCTTGACCTGTGTGTGACCCAGGGCAGGTGACGGTTCTCCTTGGAGCCTGTTTCCTCATCTGTGAGGTGGGAGCCAACCTCACACCTTCCTTCCAGGCCCTGAGTGTGCCTGGACAAATGAGCTGAGACTGTTAATACCACAGGACGTTCTGAGCACTGGCCACGCCCCAAGCCCTGGCCTACGACTTCCCCCAACAGCAGAACCAGCTGCCGGGGACAGCCCACGCCCCCTTACCTCTTCCCATGAACTGTGCCAGGACGAAGGTTCCACCATACCCTCCCGAGTCCCCCACTCTAGCCCCACAGGAAGTCCTTCCCCCTTCTTTTTTTTCTTCAAGACTGAGTCTCGCTCCATGGCCCAGGCTGGAATGCAGGGGCGAGATCTCAGCTCACTACAGCCTCTGCTTCCCGGGTTCAAGCAATTCTCCTGCCTTGGCCTCCTGAGTACCTGGGACTACAGGTGCCCACCACCATGCCCAGCTTAGTTTTGTATTTTTAGTAGAGATGGGGTTTCACCATGTTGGCCAGGCTGGTCTCAAACTCCTGACCTCATGATCCACCCGCCTCGGCCTCCCAAAGTGCTGGGAGGACAGACATGAGCCACCTTGCCCGGCCAGGAAGTCCTTCCTAATACCCAGTCTCCTAGTACATGGGCACCAAGATCCCTCACTGCCCCTCCCTACCCAGTAATTTAGCCCGAGATGTTTATACAGAAGCCACACCTCCCACAACCTTGTTCATGAACAGGGTCTTAACTCTTTGGGGGCCAGAGACCCCTTTGGGGATTGGAGAAGAGCCATGATGCCAGGCCTCAGAGGCAGGCCCAGGTTGTGAAGAACTGAGCCTGCGATCCCCAGCCACGGGAAGCAGCTCATCAAGGCAGGGTAGATATGAGAAAAGAAAATCCTAGATTCAACAAAGGCATTCTCACGCTCCTTTAAAAGGGAAGGGGAGAAAAGACATCTGTCATTTCATAAAAATCCTGAAAGCTGACTGCCACTTGCAAAACGCTTCCCACTCCAGCGCTGGGGGTCCTCCCCAAGACTCCCACCTTCTCTTCCCCCTACAGCGCCAGGCTGGGTGAATGCCCGTGTCCACCAGGAGACTCCAAGCACCTCACCTCCCTCAGTCCCTGATGCCCCCCAGCAATTGGCACCAGCCTGGCACAGACTAGGTGCTCAGTAGAGACGTACTGATGAATCAGTGAACAAAAGAACGAATGACTGAATGCTCCCAGGACACATGGGTCCGACTCCAGTTTAGCCTCTAGTTCTCTGAGGGCCTGACCAAGCCCCTGGACTTCAGGACCTCCCCGAATTTGCTACTCTCAGCTCCTGCTGAGAGGCCACCCTGCATCTCCTGCCATGCGGACGATATTGCGGCAGCTGCTCTCTGCAACGCAAAAGGTGGGACAGAGATCGCTAGACGGATAAATCATGAAGCATAACTCCGAGTGCAATCAGCCGGGCGCAGCAGGGACGGCGCAGCGGCAGCCTCAGCAAATCATTCTCCCATTATCTCTTCAAACAACTCCCTCCAGTGGCACGCCCCTCACAGCACTCCCTGGAGGCCTGGAAGAGGGTCCCAAACAGCCAGAGATGATTCCTCTTCCTTTCCCTTCCCCACCCCCCATAGCCTCCGGTTTTATGGGTTTCCCAGAGCAAGAAAGCAAGAAGCTGGCAGGTCTGAGCCCCAATGTTCGGGACCACGGAGGCAGAGCGAGCTGGACCCAGACTCCACACACACACGGACCTGTACGACCTGGGCCAGGGACTCCACCCTTCTGAGCCTCAGTTTCTTCATCTGTAAAATGGAGCTCCTCGGATTCTCCGCCTGGCACCATTATCAGCACAGTGCCTGCCTGCAGGAAAGCCCCAAGTGTGTCACTGAGAGGCCATCTCTATACCCACTCTGCATGGGGCAGCCCAGAATCAACAGCTGGCCCTGTGAACGTGAGGACAGCATTCCTCCGGCTTCTACCCACTACTTTTGCTGCCGTATTGCTGGGATGTTTGGTTATTATAAAAGTAATAAAACATTGCAGAGCCGGGCGTGGTGGCTCACACCTGTAACCCCAGCACTTTGGGAGGCCGAGGTGGGCAGATTTCTTGAGGTCAGGAGTTCAAGACCAGCCTGGCCAACATGGTGAAACCCTATCTCTACTAAAAATACAAAAAAAAAAAAAAAAAATTAGCTGGGCATGGTGGTGCACACCTGTAATCTCAGGTACTTGGGAGGTTGAGGCAGGAGAATTGCTTGAACCCAGGAGGCAGAAGTTGCAGTGACCTGAGATCACACCACTGCACTCCAGCCTGGGCAACCGAGCAAGACTCTGTCTTAAAAAAAAAAAAAAGTTGCAGAAAATTTGGAAAACAGGACACATAATCCACCAGAGGACCCCCACACCTTACACCCACGTGCAGCCTCAGCCTGCAGCCATCCCATCTTTCTTCTCTGCCTACATTTTCCCATCATGGACTGCTGCCCGATGATGGTATGTTACCCTGCTGTCTCCACTCAGGATGACATCCTCCTCACTTTCCAGGTGATTACAGAGCTCACAGTCACCTTGCCGGGCCTGGGACCCACCATGTCTTCAGCAGCCCTCACTGTGGTTCCTGGTCTCCTACGATGGTGAATTGGACTCAAGGAGCAGGAACTAAGATAATCAAGAGAACAAGGGACGTGGGAGCGGGAGGTGCCGGGCTCCTGCGGACCCCGAAGCTGGCGGTGGACACCGATGCTGGCTCTACCTCTCCAAGCCTCCAGTTTCCTCTCTCTGCCAAACATGGACAAGTGCATCAGCAGCTCAGAACTGGGAGGCACCGAGGAGCTGGCACCGTGGGACGCCCAGTCTGGAGCCTGGTGCAGGGTAAGCGTGCCCTGCCGGCCTGCCCCAGGCCTCCCATTGCTGTGCCCTGGCCTGCTCTCCTTGGGGACTGGGGGCCTTGGGGACTTGGGACCCGACTAGCACTGGAGCGCAAGTTCTATTCCAGGCTCTACTTCTACTGATTTTGTGGCCCAGAACAAATCACAGAATCACTTCAGACCCTGTATGGCAGCTGCTAAATGTCAGCACAAACCCAGATGACCCTGGACTGTGCAGGGCAGATGGGATCTCCTCTCTGAGCAGCTGACTGAGGGTGGAGGTGTGGCTACCGAGACCGATCCAGCCATGCCGAAACTGGAGGCTGCAGGAACAGCAAAGGGAACAGCAGAGATGGAGGCTCTGAGGCAGGATGAGCTCCGCACGGGCGAGGGACAGCAAGTGTGGCAGTGCACAGTGACCCAGGGGAAAAGGTGAGGTCAGAGCGCTCAAAAAGCCCTGTGGGCCAGGCAAGGCGCTAAGGCTTTATCCTAAGTGCAGTGGGAAGTCACCAAGGGGCTGGTTCCATTTTCCAAAGCTCTAGCAGAGGCTGTGTGGAGCCAGCACAGCAGAGCCAACATACGCAGGCAGCAGCCCAGCGAGGTCGAGGCGGAGGCAGCATGCAGACCAGGGGGCTCAGACCGCTGTGGGCAGGGGCAGGAATGAGATGCAGGATCTGCTGTCTGAGGAAGGCAGGCTGGCCGGGCAGAGGAGCTGGACATGAGCAAGGGAAGGAGAGGGCTCATCATGTGTGTGTAGAGAAGAGGGTAGCTCCATACGTGTGGTAAAGAAAGAGACACCGGAAGCCATCAAAGCCACTTCCGCAGCTGACACTGCCCCGGCGCTTCTCAGGCGGGAGAGGAAAACCATATGCACTGGGGCCCACTGCTCCCTGAATGTCCCTCCCTCCCACTGCCGCTCCCGCCCGGGATGGCTGGGCCCTCCACTGCCTTGCCTGACAGCTGGGGCTCAGGAACCCCGAGTTTTCCCAAGAGAGGGGCAGGCATGGGCAGAGTCACCGGCTGGTGGGCATCTGAGAGTTGTTCAGAACAAGAACAGGGCCGGGCACGGTGACTGACGCCTGTAATCCCAGCACTTTGGGAGGCCGAGGCAGGCGGATCCCCTGAGGTCAGCAGTTCGAGACTAGCCTGGCCAACATGATGAAACCCCATCTCTACTAAAAATACAAAAATTAGCCAGGCATGGTGGTGTGCGCCTGTAATCCGAACTACTCAGGAGGCTGAGGCAAGAGAATCTCTGGAACCCGGAAGGCAGAGATTGCAGTGAGCTGAGATCGTGCCACTGCGCTCCGGCCTGGGCAAAGAGCGAGACTCCATCTCAAAAAAAAAAGAAAAAAGAAGAAAAAAAAGAACGAGCACGGGCCATGGTGAGAAAGCGCCCTCTGAAAATGGGCCAGGGTGCTTGGGATGCAGGTGCTCATCTCATTTGCCTTCTGTGCAAAGGACGGAGGGGATGGTGAGCCCGGCGGATCCAGCCTGTGAGTAGGCGGGTTTGTGTTTCAGTCCCAGGTTAACCAATGAGGTTTAGGACAATCAAGGAATAGCAAAGTGGTTTATTTTGTGTGGTAACAGCAGTTCCGCTGGCTCCCAGAGCACAGATCAACATACTCTGTGATCCGTTACTGATGTCTGCCACGCTCACAGGAGGGCAGAGTGTCACTGTCTAACCGTCCCTGGTCTAGCGTTGCCTCGAGGGGATGGGACCATTCTAGAATACACCAGTGAGGTGGGTGGAGGGCTGGCCCAGGAGAGCCAGAGAAAGGATTGGTTCAGCTGTGTCCTAGCCTTGAAGGTACTGCCAAAGTGACCAAAGGATATCTACTTGAGACAGACAGAACTTCTCAAAATATCACCTATTTTCTTTTTTTTTTTTGAGACAGGGTGTCACTCTGTCACTCAAGCTGGATTACAGTGGCACAATCATGGCTCACTGCAGCCTTGACCTCTGGGGCCCAAGAGATCTTCTCACCTCAGCCAAGTAGCTAGGACCATAGGCATGTGCCAGCATGCCCAGTATGTTTTTTTCTTCTTTCATAGAGACAAGGTCAGCTTATGTGTCCAAGCTGGTTTCAAACTCCTGGGCTCAAGTGATCTTCCTGCCTGGGCCTCCCAAAGTGCTGGGATTACACGTGTGGGCAACCATGCCTGGCTTTCTTTGTTTTGTTTTGTTTTTAAGAGGCAAGGTCTCACTCTATTGCCTGAGGTGGAGCAATCATAGCTCACTGCAGCCTCAACCTCCTGGGCTCAAGCCAATCTCCCACCTCGGTCTCCTGAGTAGCTGGGACTATAGGTGCATGCCTAAAGCAGGCTGATTTTTTCTTTATAAGCTCTTTAGGGGAAGTGCCCCCACAGTGAGGAGTGAGCACAGGGCGTCACACAGCCAAGGGTGCCTGTTTTGCTGCGAGGGCCTCCACACCGCCCCCTCGGGCCAGCCTCCTTGGCTCCCTGCCACTCCTCAAACTCTCCAGGCCCCACTCCCAGCCCTGGTCCTTGCTGTTTTCTATGCCTGGGTGGATACGACCCAGGTTCCACCAGAGTCCTTATCATCTAGGTTGCAGCTCAAATGTCAGCCACAGCTGACCTCTTCATCCTAACGAGGCCCCCACCCCTTCATGTTCGAATCTGCGTTTCCCCGCGACACATTTCTCAGCCCACAGTGACCCCGCTTTGTACTCGTGTGTATGTCGGGGCCTGGGGTTTTGTCCAGTTCGCAGCGTGTCCCAGGGTGTGGGACGGTGCCTGGCACAGACAGCACGCTCTACTGATGCTTGATGAGCAAACCAAAGTCACTCACTCCCCAGGCCTCAGTTTCCTCACCCGCCTAATGCGGAGAAGTCCTCAATCTCAGGGCTGCTCGGCGGTTTACACTGATGATGTCAGGACCATGATTACTATGGTATTAAGGCCAGCAGAGAGAACGTTTCCTAGGCTCCGTTCCAAATGTCATATGTGAGTTAGCACATTTATTCTTCACGCTACTCCTAGAAGTTTCACTATTATCACCCTCCCTTTCCAGAGGGGGAAACTGAGGTCCTAAGAGTCTGTCATTTGTCTAAGGTCACTCAGCCAGGAAGTGGGCAGTTCAGGATTCAGGCCCAGAGCTGGGCTCTGTGGCTCACACCTGTGGTCTCAGCTACTCGGGAGGCTGAGTCAGGAGGATTGCTTGAGGCCAGAAGCTCAAGACCACCTTGGGCAATATAGTGAGGCCCCATCTCTACAAAAAAACTTTAAATAATTAGCCAGCCATGGTGGTAAATGCCTGTAGTCCCAGCTCTTCAGGAGGCTGAGTCAGGAGGATCACTGGAGCCCAGGAGGTCGAGGCTGCAGTGAGCCTTGATAGCACCAGCACACTCCAGCCTGGGCGACAAGACAACATCTTGTCTCTAAAAAAATAATATTAATAATAATTTAAGTATATGCCATCTCAGCACTTCGAGAGGCTGAGGAGAGCAGATCACTTGGAGTTTGAGGCCAGCCTGGCCAATACGGTGAAACCTCATCTCAGCTGAAAACACAAAAGTTACCCAGGCGTGGTGGCACACACCTGTAATCCCAGCTACTCAGGAGGCTGAGACAGGAGAATCACTTGAATCCAGGAGGCGGAGGTTGTGGCGAGCCAAGATCAAGCCACTGCCCTCCAGCCTGAGTGACAGAGCAAGAGACTCCAACTCAAAAAAACAACAACAACAAAAAAGAGGCGGCCGGGCGCGGTGGCTCACGCCTGTAATCCCAGCACTTTGGGAGGCCGGGGCGGGCGGATCACGAGGTCAAGCGATTGAGACCATCCTGGCTAACATGGTGAAACCCCGTCTCTACTAAAATACAAAAATTAGCTGGGCATGGTGGCATGTGCCTGTAGTCCTAGCTACTTGGGAGGCTGAGGCAGGAGAATTGCTTGAACCCAGGAGGCAGAGGTTGCAGTGAGCCAAGATCACACCATTACACTCCAGCCTGGCACCTGGCAACAAAGTGAGACTCTGTCTCAAAAAAAAAGAAAGAAAAAAACAGAAGTCAATGGCAGCATGAATTTGAAGCATCCAGGGCGATGCCTGTTGGGTGCCGAGGACCCACCGTGGCCAAGCCCTGGAGACACAGCCACGGACAAGGCCAAACTAGCCAGCCTTCAGAGCCCTGGCGGGAGGCAGAGAGGGATGAAATGGTTATCTGCTGCCCGGTATGTCATCAGCTGTCCCAGGGAGGCGCAGGGCAGCGGGAGGTCAGAGGAGGCCCCAAGCCAGACAGGGGTTTGAGGGGTTTCAGTGGGGGGCGGGGGGGCAAGGAGGTAACATCCAGCAGGCAAGGAGAGCAGTCTGGGCAAACATCAGGAAGCCCCCGAGACAAAGGTGAGTTCAAAAAACCAACAGCAGTTGAGGCTGACCAGAGGGCAAAGGCCAAAGGGCAGAGGACGCCAGACATCGGGGGTCAGCAGGGCCAGACTGAACCAGGCCTCATAAGCACATAACCATGCCAAGGGTGATGACTTTGCCTGAGGTCCAGAGAGGGTTTTAGCAGACGTCTGGCATGGTCAGGTTTTGTTCAACAAAGACCCCTCTGGCTGGCATGCGCAAAGGTGGGGAGAACGTGTTTGGATGGGGAATCTAGGGAGGCTTCATGGAGGAAGCAACTTGAGCTGAGCCTTGGGAGGGGCAGAGTTCAGATGGTGCAGGAAGGAAGGTTGGCATTCCAGGAAAGGAGAATCACAGGGGTGAAGACCTAGAAGGAGGGCATTTCTGAGGCACTCACACAGGGAGGTACAAAAGTGGAAAGTAAGGGTGGAAGCTGGGCCCCAGGTTAGGGCACCGCTCAGTAAGGGCTCCGCAGAGCCAGGCGGGCCAGCAGAGCCCTGCCCCATCTGCGGCTTGGACTTGAGACAGGTCGGTGTTGAAGGTGGCCCTGGAGGCTCCTGGGGGCACCTGGAAGGTCTCCAAGCTCATGTCCCTGCACGCCGCCCCTGCAGCTCAGTCACCGTACAGGGCAAGCCTCCCGTCTGCTCCACATTCCACAGTGACGGACAGCTGCCCTCCTCCCCTAGGCCCAGCCCAGGTGCCGCTCATCCATTACAGGCCCCACCAAGCCCTCACTGCCGCTTTTCCATTTGCTCCATGATGTATGGCCTCGGAATCCTTTTTATCACGGCCCTGCAGGCAGCTACGACAGATTAATTAGAGCTGGCATCCAAGAGCAAGCCCATTTGCCATCCCTGCTCCAAGTGAATCGATCGATTTGTAGAAGGGGCGATGAGCCCCAGCAAGGGGAAAGGACCTCTCAAGGACATAGAAGGACTGTCTTATCCAAACCCTTCTCTTTGGTAAGCAAGGCTTGGAATCAATCATTCAGGGCTTGGTGGTCCTTAAAGATGCTACTGAAAGCAAAGACCACCAGCAAACACCCCAATGCCACCGCAGCCCAGTGCCACTGCAACAAAGACCACCAGCAAACACCCAACGCCACTGCAGCGCAGTACCACTGCAACAAAGACCACCAGCAAACACCCAATGCCACCCCCAGCCCAGTGCCACTGAAACCCCATCAGTCCCGCAAGGATAAGGGAACTGAACAAAGGCTGCCCAGACCCCATGCTCAGGGGCCCCTCCACATGCCCCCGTCCTGGGCAGCTGGACTGCTGTCCCCATCAGCACAAAGCCGACACCCCAGCCCTCCACACGATGTGAGAAAAAGCAGCTACTTACCACTGCTGGACCTCCTTCTCAGTAACTGCAAGAAAAAACAGAAAAGCAGGCTTTTAGCTCAGGGACAGTGTCCAGGGAGGTGGGCAGACATTCACTGGGGGCCTCCCTTCCAGCCCTCCCCTCCCCAAGTGCGATGTTCCTGGGCACCGGCCTGCTCTGGATGAGAAAATCCTCCCTTAAGCAGTCCCAGCCGGGGCTCTGCACCCGCCACCTGGGCAGGGGACACGGGCCCCATCCCTTCCCGGCACCCACGTGCTGCCCGCCACTGCTGCTGCTGCTGGGAAAAGCCCCAACACCACCCTGTGACACTCGAGGGTTCACTTCTCCCCACAGTCCTGGGAGTGGGCAGGCAGGTTGTCGCTCCCAGACCAACGTCCAAGACATATCCTTTCCCATCTCTCAATCCCTGGGGATGCGACATCAGGGAAGGCCCCGGCTTCCCCAGGCACTCAGCTGCCCGCCTGTGTTGGGGTGAGCTGTAAAGGGGCAGCTCTCAGCAGAAGAGCAGACCACCCTCCCCATCGGCCTGTCCCCACAGCCCCTCCCCGTGGTCAGTCCAGGCTCCTTCGCTGGCAAGACATGAACAGAGCCGTGAACCAAAAGCTGGAAGAGGCCACAGAAAGCAGCTGAGCCTCCAGCCATGCCCACATACTCACTCTACTGAGCCATGAAACAAACAAAAACGCTTTTTCTGAAAAGTACAGAATTGTTTCAAGTTGGAACCAAATCAATGTTCTCTCTAAGGTCACCGAGCAAGAACATCAAGCCACCACCAAGGCCACCTTCGCTCCCTGCTGGTGAGCTTGGGAAGGTTCCTCCTGCACTCCCTGCCTTGGGTGCCTCATCCGAAAAGTGGGCATCATAGTACCAGCCCCTGCCACACAGAGCCATCGGGGGGACACAGTCATAAAGGCGTAGAAGCTACTGGATCCCAGCGGGTGCCAGATACCTGGAAAGGCCAGGCCTGGCATCAAAGAGTGTAATTTTCCAAGAGAAAGTTTTGGCAAAGGGTATGGGGTAGGACCCTCAAATGTGCTCAATACTGGCTTGTGGAATGAATGAACGAACAAACGAACGAACAAACAGACTGGAAAGGGGTATCATGTACAGGTCAGATGAGTAAAGGAACTGGAATCTATTCCCAGGGAAGTGGGAAGGAAGCCCAAAGAGGTGCCTCTGAATTGTTTGTGCCTGACCAGACTTGAGGAAGCCGCTTTTCAAAAACCACTCAAAGCAAGCTCTCAGCGGCTGCCAAATACCAAGAGTCCACAGTAAGCCCGAATCTGCGCCCAGGGCGGCCGCTGTGCTTTGGGACGGCTACTCTTAGGAGAGCACGGAGGGAGGACGGCGCAACTCTGCCCTGGCTCCAAATATGGAAACTGAGGCACGAAGGGATCAGGAAGTGGCAAGGCAAGGATCTGACCTCAGGTCTGCGGCTCAGAATCCGGCAGCCAGATTCCTGGGCAGGCTAGAAGCCTCCACCCCCATGCTGGTTAGTACTGTCCTCCCACAAGCCCAAATGGGAACAAGAGACCTGTCTGCAAGCAGGCCTCGGTTAAAGAGAGGAGGCAGGCGGGGCACGGTGGCTCACGCCTGTAATCCCAGCACTTTGGGAGGCCGAGGCGGGTGGATCACAAGGTCAGGAGATTGGGACCAGCCTGGCTAACATGGTGAAACCCCGTTTCTACTAAAAATACAAAAAATTAGCTGGGTGTGGTGGCGTGCGCCTATAGTTCCAGCTACTACTCAGGAGGCTGAGGCAGGACAATGGCTTCAACCTGGGAGGTGAAGGTTGCAGTGAGCCGATCGAACCACTGCACTCCTGCCTGGGAGCAAGGCTCTGTCTCAAAAAAAAAAAAAAAAAGAGAGAGAGAGAAAGAGAGAGGAGGCAACAGTGGGAGATGCCGGTTACCCAGAAACGCTGGGCCTGGAGTCAAAGAAAGCAATTTTCTGAGATAAAGTTTTGGCAAAGGGTATGGGGCAGGAAGGGGTTTAGGGTTTGGCATGCCAGTGGAGAAGAAAGGGATCCGTGGTCTGATCCCGCCTGGCTGCTTGGGCCTGCCCCCGTGATGGCAGCCGGGGCTGTGGGGGCGGATGCTGAAAGCCCAAACCTGGAGACACAGGCAACGCATCATGGTACCACCAGGAGTTCAGGGCCCACAGGTGCTAAAGCCAGACCAGACCGCCTGGGTTTAAATCCAGCCCCGCAGGGCACTGTGCACCCTTGGGCAAACTGCTTCCCCTGTTTGAGCCTCAGTTTTCTCAGCTGTGAAATGGGATTGTTGGGAAAATTGAAGTGCTTGCCACCCCTCAGCTTCACAAAAACCCCACAGGGAGGTGTGATCCCGTTTTCCCACTGAGGAATTGAGGTTCCGACGGGTCCGCTTATTTGTCTGGGATCACCTGACGTCCGTTTGCCAGGAAACAGCAGAGCCAGGACTGCACCCCTGGAGATCAGGATGGGTACACCCCCTTGAGTCTGTATGACCTTGTATGACCTTGGCAAGGGGTGGCAGCATTCAACATAAACAGCAAGAGCTGGGTGGCGTGGCCACTGCTGATCTTAGGCCGGCCTCACAGTGCCAGAGAGGGGCTTCCCTCTCTTCCAGCTCAGAAGGCGCATTCTGCCTTGACCCCTCCTCCATGGCCCCCAGCAGCCCTCCCCCAGGGCTCTCTGCCTCTGCCTCAGCCTCCGAGTCCTTCCTCACCCCCACTACACTCCCAGGAGTCCTTCCTCCACCCCACTACCCTCCCAGGATGCAGCAGAGCAGTGGGAGGAGACACCATGACTAGGGCTCTCCCTATTAGAAAGGCCCCCCACAGAGCCGTGGGTGATAAGCAGGGGGCCAAGCCTCAGGGAACTGGAGCTAGGGTGGGGGAAGTAAGCCTGCCCATGCTTTAAGCAGTGAATTGACCTTTAGGAAGCAGCTGATGCTGGCAGGTGTCCCCTGGCACCCAGCCAGGGGCCAGCAATCCTAACTGTTTCACTGCCTGGGAACTTGCAGGGTCTTTCTGGTCTCCCTCTGTCACCCAGGCTGGAGTGCACTGGTGCCATCTCAGCTCACTGCAGCCTCCACCTCCCGGGTTCAAGTGATCCTCGTGCCTCACCCTCCCAAGCAGCTGGAACTACAGGCATGCACCACCACACCCAGCTAATTTTTGTATTTTTAGTAGAGACCGGGTTTCATATGTTGGCCAGGCTGGTCTCAAACTTCTGACTTCAAGTGATCCACCTGCCTCAGCCTCCCAAAGTGCTGGGATGACAGGCATGAGCCACCGAGCCCAGCCTTGGAGGGTCTTGAAGACAACAGGCAGAGGAACATCTCTGGGGTCCTGGCCACCTGCCCCCAGCCCTCCTGCCAGCCAGGGAGCTCTGGCACGGGTCAGGCTGTCCTTTGTCCAAATTCCAGCCCTCTGCCGAGCAGCTACCACCTGGAGAGGAGGCTGAGCTGGAGGGAGGTGACTGGAGGAACGTGCTCACCGTCTCGGCCTCCGCTGGGTTTGCCCATCAGCAAGGCCTGTGTGTTCAGCTTCCAGAAGCTCAGCCCTTCCTAAATCACCTTCGAGATCCTTCTCTGTCCAGCTGTCCAGTGATTCACTCAGGATTTTTCTTGAAATCATCTCAATTTGCTTTTACTTACCTGCCTAATCAAGCTTCAGCCTAAGCAATGATATCCATAAGTTACCAGTGACTCTGCTGGTCGTATCTTTTCTAATACACAATAAAAAATATAACAAATAGGCGGGGGCGCAGTTGCGCAGTTCTCTGGGAGGCCGAAGTGGGCAGATCATGAGGTCAAGAGTTCGAGACCAGCCTGGCCAACATGGTGAAACCCCATCTCTACTAAAAATACAAAAATGAGCTGGGCATGGTGGTGAGCGCTTATAACCCCAGCTACTCAGGAGGCTGAGGTGAGAGAATCGCTTGAATCCAGGAGGTGGGGATTGCAGTGAACCAAGATCACACCACTGCACTCCAGCCTGGCGACACAGCAAGACTCCATCTCAAAAAATAATAATAATAATAAATATATATATATATAACGAATTAAAATAAAAAGCCACCATCCTTAATCAAACCTGCCCCGCCTTCAACTGCAAAACAACCCAACATCACGTAACCGTTAACTGATTCAGTGGAAGGGTGCATTATCCATGGAGGTCTCCTGCCAAAAATAATTAACCTGAGTCTAACCACAAGGACGTAATCAGACAAATTCCAGGCTGCAGGACATTCTACAAGACAACTGACCAGGACACTTCAAGTCGGGGCCCGGAAAGGCAAAGCAAGTCGGAGGATTGTTCCAGAAAAGAGTCTAAACAGATGAGAAAACCAAATGTCACTTGAGATGCCTGGACCGGGTCCAGATCAGGAGGGAGAAACAGTTATCATGGCTGTCACTGGGCCAGCTGGGAAGCCGCACTGTGGACTGGCAATTAGGTGCTGCCACGGGGATAAGGTAAGGTGGTAACAGCACTGAGGCTAATGCCCTTTTTCTTTCTTTCTTTCTTATTTTTTTTTTTTGAGAAGGATTCTTGCTCTGTTGCCCAGGCTGGAGTGCAATGGCTGATCTCAGCTCACAGCAACCTCCGCCTCGTGCGTTCAAGTGATTCTCCTGCCTCAGCCTTCCGAGTAGCTGGGATTACAGGCACCTGCTACCACACTCAGCTAATCTTTGTAGTTTTGGTAGAGATGGAGATTCGCCATGTTGCCCAGGCTGGTCTCAAACTCCTGACCTCAAGTGATCCATCTGCCTCGGCCTCTCAAAGTGCTGGGATTACAGGCGTGAGATACTGTGCTCACCGATGTGCCCTGAGCCATTGGGGTGAGGGTCAGGATGCCTGCAGCCTCATGACATGGTTTAGAAATACACACACTCGGCCAGGTATGGTGGCTCATGCCTGTAATCCCAGCACTCTAGGAGGCTTGAAGCGAGTGGATCGTGAGGTCAGGAGTTTTAGACCAGCCTGACCAACATGGTGAAACCCCATCTCTACTAAAAATGCAAAAATTAGCTCCGTGTGGTGGCAGGTGCCTGTCATCCCAGCTACTCAGGAGGCTGGGGCAGGAGAATCGCTTGAACCTGGGAGGCGGAGGTTGCAGTGAGCTGAGATCACACCACTGTACTCCGGCCTGGGCGACAGAGTGAGACTCCATCTCAAAAAAAAAAGAAAAGAAAAAAAAGAAATATACACACTCACATATGCAGAAAGAGAGGGGGCAGACACAGCAGAGCCAGGGGCTGGAGGACACACAGGCATCCCTGCACCGCCACGTTAATGTTCCTCTTGATTCTTCAAAAGAAAAAGTTGAGGGAAATGTGTGTCTTCTTCACCCCACAACCCGTGTGCCTGCCTCCTCTTCCCACTACACAACGCCAAGAGGGCTGAAGGGTCCTGCCCCAGGTCCTGTGTCCCCAGCAGTTCTGACCAAGACAGGCACTGTGAGGGAGGGAGACGGGGGACCATTTGGAGGTTCGGCTTCCCTTTGCTTCAGCCTCTACCCAATGCCAGAGCGACCTTCCCAGGCTCCAGCTCCCAGCCTCCTCCCAGAGCCTCCAACCACATGTGAAATTAACAGGGCCCCTGCCTCCACCTCCCTCAGTGGGTCCGGCCTCCAGGCTCTGGGCTCCAGGCTCCAGGCCTAGAGCTCACGGCAGGGTTGGACTGCAGGCTGTCCTTGCACAGCTTGTTTCCTGGGTCCCTGACCTGCATCCTGACCAGTGACCCCACTGGCGTTCCTCTGACTGTTCTAGACTCCAGGCCTTCGTACTCTGCCCAGAACATTTCCTCACCTCACCTCTTCTGACCAGGGAACCCCTATCCATCTTTCAAAGCCCGCCTGGAGCTGAGCACGGTGGTTCACACCTGTAATTCCAGCACTTTGGGAGGCCGAGGTGGGTGGATCAGTAGAGGTCAGGAGTTTGACACCAGCCTGGTCAACATTGCGAAACCCTGTCTCTGCTAAAAATACAAAAAGTAGCCGGGCGTGGTGGTGCACGCCTGTAATCCCAGCTACTTGGGAGGCTGAAACGTGAGAATTGCTGGAAGCCAGGAGGCAGAGGTTGCAGTGAGCTGAGATCACACCACTGCACTCCAGCCTGGGTGACACAGCAAGACTGTAAAAAAGAAAACACAAAGCTCAAAGCCCAGCTGGGATATCCCGGGGGGCAGTGGTGAGTACAGTGGCCCAGAGAGGGCCCTGGCCAGCCCAGCAAGCACTTCAGGCCAGGACTCCCTCTGATCTGTGGCCTCAGATGAGTGACCCTACATCTCTGAGCCTTAGTTTGCTCACCTGTAAAATGGGACTCAGGCATCTGGCAGGAAGAGGAGGGACTTGAAGTGCTTGACCCACTGTCCAGCACTTGGCAAGTGAGAGACAGATGCACGTTCCCCCCTCACCTTCCCAGCTGGATGCTAAGCCTGCAGCGGCCAGGTCACTTCTCCTCACCCGTCCTAGCATCACCCTCAGAGCCCGGCCCAGCACCCTGCACACAGGGGCAGAGCACAGCCCCTGCCGATTCCTCCATCGTCACCCAGACATTGGGCTGGTTTAACAGCATGGCCTCAAATGTGTTTCTCACGTGCTCTTCACAATTGCATCCAGCTTTGGCCAATTTTTAAAACGAACTTTCTCCATCACACTCAGCCTCCAGGCCTGCAGGCCCACGTTTGTACCAAAACCCAGATTTAAAACTGGCATGGGCCCTCCACGTGACCTGACAGTGGGAAGCCCTGGGGTGTCATCCTGTCGGGGTCACTTGAAGGCTCGGTCATTCTGAACAAGTTACTTAACCTCTCTGAACCTCCAAGTCCTCACCTATAGGATGGGGTATAAACTCCTACCAGGCAGAACCATTGTAAGGGGTGTTGAGGAGTCAGTGGAGAAGTCAGAGCACGCACAGGGCCCGGGGAGAGGAGGAGCTGGGCGTCCACTCTCCTCACCTTCGCTGACCCCCCAGAGAGCCAGGGCTGCAGAGGGGGAGGGCAGCTGCAGGCTCAGAGTAGAGAGGGGATCCTTCACCTACCCCCTCGCTCACAGACTCCAGGCCCGTACCCCACAGCCAGGAAGGACCCACAGTGCCCACAGCCTCCTCTCCACCCCAGCAGCGCTCCTGAGGTCCCCAGCTCCCCCACTCCGGCTCCTCCTCCTTCCACACAGCTCTCGTCTGCCAGGAACGCACACGGGAGCCAGTCCCAGGAGCCCAGGAGGATGCTGAGTCTGATTTTCATTTCCCTAAAGCAAAACACCTCTCCTGCTTGAAGCTCAGCTCAAACATGGTAGGAGCAAAAGGCAGGAGCTGGCAGCCCCCTCCCGGCACCGGCTGCAGCTAGAGGCATGGAGGGCAGCCAGCCAGCCAATCCAGCCTCTCCCACCACCCGTCCTGGGGCGGATCTGGTCCTGGACCCATCTCCAGGGACGAGGCCTACCCGCGTGTCTCTGTACCAGGCCCCAGACCTCCACCACAGCTATAGGAAAACTGCATCAGCAAGGGGGCCTGGGGGTTTGAGCAGTACAAAAGCAGAAAGCGGGGCCACGAGTGACCCATCTTACTAAATCGAACAGTCCCCTCGGTCCTGACACCTTTGATCACTGACTGTCCTCCTTCCAGAAGTGCTGCTGGCCTCAGAAGCTCCTCCCAGGCCCATGCCTCTCCTGTGCTCCACTTTCCAGCGCCAGGACCCCTCTAAGCGCCCAACTCACACGCTCTCTGGAGGCGGCTCTGCTCCTTGCGCCCCTCACTCCCTGTCTCCTCCCCAGCTGGCCCCTCCTTCAGCTCATATCCCCACCCCCCGCCCTGACCAAGCTCCTCGTTGATGGCCCAGGGATCCCTCAGGCCCTATGTGGCCCAAAGGGATCCCCTGGGCCTCCTCCCAGCTCCCCATCCTGAGAACTCCCTCCTCCTGCCCTACAGGCAGTCCTACGCCAACTGCAGACAAGTCCCACCCATCCCGGCTGCCTCGAAAACAAGAGAACACCCCCACTGTCCAGGGCTGACTGGACATAGCCCCCACACCATCCCAGCCGCTGTGCCAGCCTCTTCTCAGCCCCACCGCATCCCCTTCTCCCATCCAGTCCCCACCCCGAAGCTGCCAACATCCCTGGTGTGGTCACATCCCTCCCCACCTACAACCCTCCTCCAGAGCCTCCAGGGCATCTCCAGCCTCTTCAGCCTCTCCCTGTGCCTCCTCACAGCGCCCTGCAGCGGTGTTCTCCCCACAGCTCCTGAGAAAGCCCCTCAGTACCATCTTCAGAGAATGGAGGCTCTTCCCCAAGCCCTCCCTGGGCAGCAACGGCAAAGCTAAGTCAGTGAGTGGAGGGAACGCACCGCTGGCTGGCCAAATGCACCCTCCTGCCCCCACGCCGGGCCCGCCCCTGCAGAGGGGCAGTTCCTCATAGCAAAGACAGTGGTGGTGTCCAGTGGGACCTGAACTCCAGGGATCTGCCACTCTCTTGCTGTGTGACCTGTTCCTTCCCCAGTTTGGGCCTCAGTTTCCCCACCTGGGAAAGGGGACATTACTGGCTGTGCCAAATATGGAGTGCCACACACTGGGAGGCGGAGAGGACAGAAAAGGGAGTGAAACACCTGCGGGGTTCCCAACCCGCATCCTGCCACACTGGAGGGCTGGGGAGCAGCCACCTGCATGCTCCAATCCCCCAGATGCCCCAATTTTGCCCCAAGCACCCAAGGTCCCAGATCACTCCCCCACTCCCTGCAGCACCAGCCCCCGGGGGTCACAGCACCTCGCTGGAGTCACACAGCAGTGTCGGGTGGTTTCCGAAGGCCCCAGGGAAATATGCTGGTGTTCCTGGGAGGGGCAGGGAGCCCATTTGCTCCTGACACAATGCATGACCTTGGCCACGCACCCTCCCCTCTCTGTCCTGGGAAAGAGCTCAGCTCCTGAGACCTCCAGGCCCCCCAGCTCCCACGCTCCACAAAGTGACCTTCAGGCAACAAGTAAATAAGGGGCTGGAGTGACACATTTCCCAAGGATGACAGGCCCGTGTCCCAGGAAGAGCAGCCCCGGAGAGGGCCGGAGTGAGGACAGGAAGGTGGGCACGGGCTCTGGGCTGGACAATGTGGCCAGGTCCCAGACCCATTAGCCCTCGACCTTGGACAAGGTGCAGCCTCTTCTCTAAAGCGGAGCGCTTGCTGGTGCTGCCTCCAAGTTCAGAGTAACATGACAGCAGGCGCAGGAGCCACCTGCACGAGGCAGGCAGCATGATCGTCACTGCTGCTGTACTTAGGATTCGATGCTCCTGCCAGGGTGAGAAGAGAGACCACCCCCCCATCCCATGCCTGTTTGCCACCACTGCCCGGCTAAGGGGCGGCTACACCCCAGCACGAGGCCTGAGCTGCCCCAGAAAGGGGGGGCCTGGCCTGGTGCCCAGAGCTCCCGGGCACTCCTGGCCAAGCAGAGCCACTGCAGGCACCCCTCGCCCTGACCCAGAAGCCACGCATTCCCCAGACTTGCCGCCCTCCCCTCTGGGCTCCAGCCCCCTCCGCGTGTCCCCACTGTGGGACAGTGACCCAGCGCCTCCTTGGCAGTCGCCGTCTCTACCCTGGTTCACCAAGTGCCGGCCAGGACTGGTTTAGCACTGGGCTGGGGCACAAGGTGGCTGGCAGGAAAGGTGGGCGGGCCCTGTCTGCTCTGCTCACACACTGCCCCTTCCAAGCAGGCCACCCCCCGGGGCCATCAGACTGCCATGCACAGCTGAGAGCCGCTGTGATGGCCACTGTTGCCATCGGGTGCTAACTGTAGTCTCCCCTGCACTCGCCTGCACCCGCATTTCGTTAGAGCCTCACACAGGCCACAGGTTGTTGCTGTGTCTGTCTCAGGATGAGGCACCTGGGCTCATCAGCGGAGTCCCATGCCCACAGCCACCCAGCTGACCAGGCTCTGACACCCCCCACCGGCCCCAACTCCCTTCCTTATACCCCCACGGCAGCCTCACCTCCACATAAGGGTGGCCAGAGCCTCCAGGTAAGAGAGGCAGGAGGAAGGCTGAGCACCCGAGTTGGGGGTGTTTCACCTATGGGGGGATCATCCGGCCCACAAGGCCTGTCTTCAGGAATGGCAAGTAGATGGTGGGTCTCTGGCCCCGGAGGGCAGACTCCGGGCAGGGCCAGGTGAACTTCAGCCGCAGCTCCTGGGAACTGCTCTTCTTCGCCGCTCTGCATCTGGGCCTGGCTGCCCTGCCCGAGGCTCCCTAAAGCCAGGCTCTCAGCTTGGGACACGCAGTCCAGCCGGGATCACCCAGGGCCTTCACACAGATGGGTCTACCTACTCTCCAGTCACTGTGTGGCCTGGGTCAGCGTGCTCCCTGTCCGACTGTCAGGGGCCAGCGAGAGGATATGGATCGCAAGCACCGAGCCCAGCACGTGGTGGGCGCCCTGGAGATGCTGTGCTGATAAGGAGTTGTGGGGTTTGAATAAATAGTCAGAGGGTCAGGCCTTGGGGCGGACACCAAGACGGGAAGCTGCTGTCACTGCCACAGGAAGGGGAGCCAGGCGAGAGACTGCTTAGAGCAGCTCAGATTCAAAACCAAAGCCCTGCTTCCCTCTCAGTCCCTCAGAATCCTCCCCGAGCTGGGACAGCTGAGCCCTTGTGCTGCACCAGGCCCTGTGCTGACAGCCAGGGGTCCCGACCAGCCCACTTCGAAGAAACGGAGGTTTCACAGAGAGGCAAGGTGTTGGACCAAGATCACGCAGTCAAGGGTGGAGGAGTGGAGGTGGAGGCCAGGTTCATAGACTCCGGAGCCCAGGCTCAGGAAGGCTTTAGCGGGGAGATGTCATCCCCAAGGAGGAGCCACCCACCAAGGCCCCCAGGCCGTGGCAAGCACTTGCTAAGCACCTGCTGTGTGCCTGGCACTGGGGTGGATGAGGCTGGGGCACAGAGTCCAGTGGGAGCACCCAACTCCTGCCCACCAAAGTGCCCCTTCATGGTGCCCCCCTGGGAGAGCCAAGCCCTGTCTCCATCTTTCTCCTGGGTGCTCTGACACTTCCCACTTACAGATTTACCAAAATAAAGCGAGAATCTCCGAGATTCGCTTTCCCACTGCAAGCCTCAACGTTCTCATCTGATCAATGGGGTAAGAATGTTCACTCCAACTAGCTCACAAGTAGGTGAACATGCTTTGTCCCTGAAACAGGGCCCTGCACTCAGGAGGGTCCAAGGACTCCCCAAAGGTGCCCTCCACAAAGCCCCCAAGGGGAGAGGGCTGGTACCCCCCGGGAGTGGAGGCAGACTCCCAGGAAGCCACCAAAGGCCAGGTTTAGTTTAAGTCCTGCATTCTAGCTCACATATTTCTGCAAAGTTGCATTCTGCCTCATCATGTGTGAGTGTTTCTTTACTGTAAAGTTGTAAAATATTACCCTACTAGAGATTTTCATCTCTATGTAGGGTAAATAACTCCCTCCCCCGACAACAAAACTCTCAAGTAAAATTGCAGGACGATGCGTTTTGTCCTGTGACCTCCAGGAATAATGAGAAGAAAAAGCTGCCAATCATTAGCCGCTTACTATGTGCTGATCTGGGCTAAGCATTTTGCCTGCATTAATCTCATTCAATGACCAAATGACGCTATGAGGCAAGGCCTTTGATGATCTCCGCTACCCAGATTAGGAAACAGAGGCTTCCAGAGGTAAAGCCACCTGCCCAGAGCTCCAGAACTAGTTTTTGGGTTTTTTTTCCTTTTTTGAAACACAGTCTTACTCTGACTCTGTTGCCCAGGCTGGAGTGCAGTGGCATGATCTCGGTTCACTGCAACCTCCACCTCTCAGGTTCAAGCAATTCTGCTTCAGCCTCCTGAGTAACTGGGATTAAAGGAGTGCACCACCATACCCAGCTAATTTTTGTATTATTAGTAGAGGTGGGTTTCACCATGTTGGCCAGGCTGATCTCGAACTCCTGACCTCAAGTGATCCGCCCACTTCGACCTCTCAAAGTGCTGGGATTACAGGTGTGAGCCACCACGCCCTGCCAAGACCTTGGGAAAATCTGTGTGTGTGGAGTTTTCTCAAGACTCCTGGTAGAGACCCTCTCAAACATTTCAGAGCCAAGTCCGGCACTCGGGGATTCAGATCAGTCCCATTCCACAAGAATTTTCCAAACTGCTGAGGTCAGACACTGTGGAAGGCACGGAGGAAGGGTCTTTTTCTAAACTGACTCATTGGCCCCTGTGTGACCTTGGGCAGCTAAATTCACCTCTCTGAGCCTCAGTTTCCTTAGCTGACAAATGGGAATAGTGGTGGTCACAATACCTTTCTTGCAGGGTGGCTAAAGGAACAAATACGATTTTCACCCCTTCCTTCATCCAGCAATTAATTCCTGAGCACTCTCAATGGGTCAGAACCTGAGCTGGGCTCTAGGGACACAGCAATGACCCAGACACAGGTTCCTGTCCTCCGAGTCCCTGATATAACAGGGGAGACATCCTGTTAGCACACATCCACACAGCTGTCTATCTGTCAAAAGAAAGGAAAGTTCAGCTGGGCCCAGTGGCTCATGCCTGTAATCTCTGCACTTTGGGTGACCAAGGAGGGTGGATCACCAGAGGTCAGGAGTTTGAGACCAGTCTGGGCAACATGGCAAAACCTCATGTCTATTACAAATATAAAAATAAGCTAGGCATGGTGGCAGTTGCCTGCAATCCCACCGTAGTTTCTGTGGTATGATTATGAAAATCTGTAAGTTCCTTTTGTTTTTGAGACAAGGTCTCCCTCTGTCAACCCCCAGGCTGGAGTACAGTGGTGCAATCAAGGCTCTCTGCAGGCCAGGCATGGTGGCTCATGTCTGTAGTACCAGTACTTTGGGAGGTCAAAGAGAGCAAATCACTTGAGGTCAGGAGTTCGAGACCAGACTGGCTAACACGGAGAAACCCCATCTCTACTAAAAATACAAAAAATTAACCAGGTGTGGTGGCGGGCACCTGTAATCTCAGCTACTCAGGAGGCTGAGGCAAGAAAATCACTTGAATCCAGGAGATGAGGTTGCAGTGAGCCAAGATCGCACCACTGCACTTCAGCCTGGGTGACAAAGCGAGATCCCGTCTCAAAAAAAAAAAAAAAAAAAAAAAAAAAGGAGAGTTCACAGTTAATGAAAATGTGAAGCAGGAACCCAACCCAACCTAGGGGCTCAGGCACGCTCCCTGGGGCAAGGGCTGATGAGCAGGCCTTAGCCAGGCAAAGGGGAAGCAGCAGCCCTTTCCAGGGGAGGCTGCAGGTCCAAAGCTCAGAGGCCATCCAGAGCCCAGTGAGGTCAAGGGACCAAAAGCAGCCACATCTCACTAGAACAAAGCCTTTTCCAGAGGCAGCATGGTGTGGTCCAGACGGAGAGAACACAGTGACTGTCCCAAAATGTTAACAGTTGCCACTATTATTAATATAGGAGTCACAGCGCCTAAAGACTAGGCCAGATGGCCGGGGCCAGTAACGGGGGCACCCGGGAGGAGCAGGGACTGCAAGAAGCCGAGCAGGCGTCACCCCCATCCCCCCACTTGGATCATGTGGCATCTGCCCCCCCACCCTAGTCCCCACATTCCTGCTTCAGTCCTCACCCTCCAGGGCCCCCCACCCCAGCCCGAGGAAGGGGTGGGAGACACACAGCTGGTCTCCAGCACAGCTCAGGCAGAAGCCAAATTGGTCACAGAAGGCACACGGTCACACCAAATGTCACGGCCAGCAGAGGAGGGAACGCTTTGAATGGAAGCGCTGAGAGGCTCCCAGAATGGAGCAGAGGCGAGAGGTGAAAAGAGACCCCAGTGAAGGTGCAAGCCCCCCACACACAGGGAGAGGCAGAGACAGCAATGGCAGGGACGCAGAGACTGAGTGAGGGCGGCACCCGGGGTAGAACCACGGTCGGCTACCGCCAGCACCTCCCCTCCCAGAATGCTGTGGATCTGCTCCTAAAACATGGAGATCTGGCCCCTGAGTCACACAGGGGCAGAGCAGCTCCTGCAGGGACCACAGGAGGTTCTGGGACATGCCTTCCAGGGCAACTGGCAGAGGGTTGGCGAGGGCTGCTGTTGGCACCCAGGCAGCCCCGGCCACCAGCAGGCAGTGGCCCTGGCTCTGGCTCTGGCCCTTTAAGAGTGGAGGGTGGAGGCTCAGCCCTGACCTGCCCTCCTGGAGGAGGCACAGAGTGACTCATCAGGGTCCTTGTTATGGTGCTCAGAGAGCTGGAGGACCCAGGGATGGCGGCGATGGGGCACAGAGAGGCACAGGCACAGACCCCTCAGCCTGGCTGGAGCTCACTGGAGGCCAGACAGTGACCTTGACTGGGATGCTTGTGGGTGCCTCACTGGGCAAGGCCCGTCTCCCGGGTGTGCCCTGCGGCCTCACATCGCTCCCCTGCTTTCTGAGACGCCCCCTCCTAGCAGGGCCTCTGCCCTGCTGGGTCAGCCAGCAACTCTGAGGGGCCAACCCACTGCCTCCCCAAGTCACCTCTCCAGGGACCTCCCGAAGCAGGGGCCACCAGCACCCCACTCACAGTGAGGAAGCCGCAGCTCAGAGAGGCCGAGGGACTTCCTCGGATCTGCTTCTGGCCACATGAGCTCATCTCTGAGCTGCTCATTGCTCGTCAGTGCCCCACATGCCTGGAGCCGAGTGGAGGGGGCACAGCATGTGCCCTCCCACCATCAGCGCCCTCAGGGCCACAGGCCCTCCATGTGCAGTCACCGTGCAATTTCAGGTCCCCAGAGCTGCCAAACCTTAACACCTCCTTGGAAGGCGCTTCCATTCAGAAGGTTCCCTGCTCTACTGGCTGTGACACAGGCGTGGCTGTGTGGCTTCTGTGACCAATCTGGCTACTGCCCAAGCTGTGCTGGAGACCAGCTGTGTGTCTCCCACCCCTTCCTGGGGCTGGGGTGGGGGGCCCTGGAGGGCGAGGACTGACCGGGAACACGCTGTTCCTGCCACCTGAAGCACTCTCACCGTGCCCCGCGCAGACCCTCCCTGCAAACCTCTCTTCTCCTTCAAGCAGCACTGTCAAATTCAACAAAAATACACATACTCTGTCAAGTTCAAATATCAGATAAACAGCAAATCATTTTTTAGTACATCTGGCAACCCTAGCCCTGGGTCTCAACTGCAATATTACCTCTTCCAGGAAGCCCACCCAGATGCACCCCAGACCAGGGAGATTCCCAGTGCATTGTGCAAAGCCCTGTCTTGACGCTTATCCCGGCCCGACATCTGCCTCCCCGCCAAACTGTGAATGCCGGCAGGGCCAGAAATCCAGCCAGCCAGCCTGCCCCATATCCCCAACAACCACAGGGCCTGGCACAAGGCAACTGCTCCATAAACAGTCTTTGAATCAAGGAGTAAGGGCTGGCAAGGTGGCCCAGGAATCCCTTTGGCCAGACACACACCCCCACAGGTCCCAGGGCCTCCCCTCTGCTCCCTGCTGGCCCAGCCTCCTTCCCTGAGAGGCACCTAGATCGCTCTCAAGGCCGTCCCCAGCCCCTTGGAGCCTGAGCTGGGAAATCATGGCCGGGGCACCTAGGCAGGCTCTTCTCTGTGATTTTGACAGCTGCTCTTCATTTTAATTGACATCGTGTTCCGCTTGGGCGCAGCAAGGGCCGCATCATGGGAAGCCTGAAGACGATAATGGCCCGGCAAGGCTGTGTGGGCTGCTGGGCGCGCAGGGGGCGGAGGGGCCACGGGCCAAGGGGCAGGAACCCAGCCAGTACAGGCTTTGAATGCCCGAGCTCCTCCTCTGCCCGGCACATACATCATATATTTTTGAACAGAAGGAAAGCATTGGCTGTTTCCCCCACAGTGCCAAAAATAGCCCCAGCTCCTGCCTTTGAACAGGAATCTTTCGGTTCCTACAAAGAGGCAGGAGCAGGGCTGGGAGGAGGGACTTGCTGGCTGGCGGCTTGGACCCCTCCTCAGCTCCCCAGCCCCAGAAGGTGAGAGGGGTCTGGGGTCCTCACGAGGTCTGGCCAGCTGGGGCCCAGCCTCCCTACGTCCCCACCTCTCAGGATCCCCCAGCCACGGAGGAAACCCCCCTCCCCCAGCCCAGGAGGTAGGAGGGGGCTGGACAGAACGGAAAGCAAAGCCCAAGATGGATAAGAAGGAACTTCGTTCATTCATTGGCTTGCTCATTTATGTACTTGTTTTCTCATTCATTCCAGCCACACGCGCAGGCTCTGTTCTGTTCTGGGAGCCTCGCAGTGAGATGCAGTCGGTCCTTACGGCTCCCAGCTGAAGCAGGGGGCAGTGACGCATATCGTCACCACCCGGACTGAGGAGGAGGCCAACCCCAGGGACACCTCCCGTAGAAGTAGCCGTTGGGCTTTGGTGCAAGTGTGAATGAAGATGGGTCCCACCCATGGCCAGTGGGAGGAAGCAGAGGGCTGGGTCTGATGAAAAGGTGCCCCTGGGCTGCCCCAGCACCCTGCACGGCTCCCTCATCCAACCTGGTAAAAAGTTGACAAGAGGCATGGTCTTCTTGTTTCCTAGGTGAAGACGCCGGGACCGGGACGCAGCAGGAGGGATTAAAAGCCTGGGATGTGCGGTGCCAGGCCCCATCACCAATGTTTTCCCATGAATCCCACTCACAATCCTGAGAGGCATCTGCCCATTTCACAGATGGAGTCTGAGAGCTCGGTGGGAAAGGCCAGGCCAAGGTCCCACAGCTAACGAGTGGAGAAGCGGGAATTTGAATCCAGGCCCGCAGGTCCCTGAGAGGAGCCCTAGATAACACCAGGCCACCAGGAAAGCCATCTCAGCTCAGCATCCCTCTCCTAATTCTGCAGAGATCCAGAGAAGGAAGTGGTCACAGGGCTGGAAGTGGAGATCCAAGAATTTGAACCCAGCTCTGTTTGGTTTCAAGTCCGGGGCTCTTTCTGTTCCCCATAGCAGAAGAAAGAAAGAAAAGAAATAAAGGAAGGGAGGGAGAGAGGGAGAGAGAGAGGGAAGGAGGGAGAGAGAGAGAGAGAGAGGGAGGGAGGGAGGGAGGGAGGGAATAGGGGGGCAAAAGAAAGAAAGGCCATTTTCCATCCCCAAAGGCCAGGGCTGTGGGGGAGCTGGGGTGACCGTGGCCCCACAGCTGGGGAGAGAGGAAGGCACACTGAACCTACTTCCCTGCTGAAAACTCGAGCCTGAAATAAAAAGGCAGAGTGCTATTTCTGCCTTGGGTTAAACATTCCTCAAAGCCACATTCCTCCCACCCTCCCCCTGCTCCCCTGCCAGGGAATTCAGAGCACAGTGGCCTGGACGCCTCACCAGCTTCCTGGGGTCCCCTCGGTGGCTCAGAAGTGCTGAAGCTCGCAGCTACCCTGCACAGGCTCCTGGGCAAGGAGCACCTCCCCCCGCAACACGGTCCGGGCACACGGAGCTGAGAAATGGTGACTCCGCATCTCACAGAGAGTGGAACAGATCGGGAGACAGCAGCCCTAAGAGGGGCAGCCAGACGCCACAGCAGACCAGGCTGGAGCCGGAACCCACCTCTGAACTCCCTGGGTGTCCCCCTTCCCCGACAGACTGCAAATCAGGAGCACCGGCAGGTCCTGTCCTGGTCACCAGGGATTGCAGACCACAGCACTGCATGGAAAAACTCTTCGGAAGGATTCCAGCCTTCTGCAGGGACGAAGATGCCCCGGGCCACGAACCCCATGGACACCAAAGACCACAAGATGTGGCCCAGCCCTCGGGGAGCTTAAAGTCACGGGGGTCCCTTCGGCCACCATGCCCTCAAGCCCACACTGCACCTATGAAGACTTGGTCTCCTTCTCCATCAGACAGATACCTCCGAAGGCACCTGGGCTGAGCCAGGCACAGGGCAGGGCAGGATGGCCAGGGGCACTCAGTCCTCAGCACCTTGTCCAGGACAGGGCTTCCCAGGAGAAGGGGTGGTGCAGCACATAAAATGGGGTACATGCCTGTAATCCCAGCACTTCCAGAGGCCGAGTTAGGCAGATCACGAGGTCAGGAGTTCAAGACCATCCTGGCCAACATGGTGAAACCCCATCTCTACTAAAATTACAAAAATTAGCTGGGCGAGGTGGCAGTGTGCACCTATAGTCTCAGCTACTCGGGAGGCTGAGGCAGGAGAATTATGTGAACCCAGAAGGCAGAGGTTACAGTGAGCCGAGATAGCGCCATTGCATTCCAGCCTAGAGACAGAGCCAGATCCGTCTCAAAAAAAAAAAAGATGGGGTACATTGCTCCTGAGTTCCCAGGGCGGGAGGTCACCGCTGAGATCAGCCCAGCGCCTCAGCCTCCACTAGGTTGGGTGGAGGCTGAGGATGCCGTTGAGCCAGGGCACAGCTGCAGCCCGCACTCTTCTCAGCGCTTCTCCTCCTGCTGCCTTTCCACAAGGCCTCGGCTCTGCCTCCTTCCTGGCGGAGGCTGCCCCATATCCCCAGCGGAAGGCAGAACCTCTGGAACCAGGAAGAAGGATCCTACCCACCACCAGCCTCACACCCAGCCCAGGAATCTGGGACGCCGGGCCAGTGTCTGAGGCTCCAGCAGTGGCTCGGATGCTCCCTGGGATGGAGAGCTCCCTACCCTTGGCAGTCAGCTGTAAGGTTTTGAGGCTCACAGAGACGGTGGGAGGCGGGCGCCTAGTGGGAAGGGTGTGGCTCTGTTAACACAAAGAGCTGAGCCTGAGCCACTCAGCTTGCCTGGGCCTCCGTTTCTTCATCTGTAAGGTGGGTATGAGAGTCCCTGCTCCCAGAGCTTTGGGGAGAAGGCTGCACTCAGCACTCCTGGCCCCGAGTGTCCACTGAGTAATAGTGGTCGTCATTGCTGTCACCTCCCCATGACCATGATGCTCCCCCACTGCCTCAGGGAGTGGCAGCTTGTCACCCAGTCCCAGAGTGGCAGCTGAGCTCCCAGCCTTTGGCATGGTTCCCAGCCTGTCTGTGCCTCTCTCCTCAGCATCCCCCACCCCCAGGCACACCGACATTTACAACCTGCACAGCGCTGCCCTCACACACCACCACACACGTGTGCACAGGCGTGCCGGCTCACCCACTCCTGACACACGCCGTGACCCCGTCACTCACGCTCCAAGCGTGCCCACGTGAATCGGGACTTGCCCATGTGCCCCGAAGCACCTACCCTGCCTGCAACACCCACGCCAGGCACCCAGGCCCGCTCACACTCACCTGCACACCTCCGTGCGTGGCAGCTGCCTGGCACCTCCGCCAAGCAGGAGCCCCTCACCGTGGCCCGTCAGTGTATGGGCTCCAGGCTGAGAGAGGACAGGGGTCAGACTCCAGTGGCACCACTCTCCAGCCGTGGGACCATCAGCCAGCTCTTGTCACTCTGAGCCTCCATTTCCTCATCTAAAACAGGGACCCCACAGGGCTCCTGGGTGGAGTTGGTGATGAACACACATGAACACCAAGGACAGGCCTGGGCTACACGGAACGTGCCTAATACCAGACTCTCACCACAGTGACAGCCCCTGACCGTCCCGCACTGTGGCCGGCAGATCCTCCACCACCACTGGTGAGCAGAGGGAATATTGACATGAACCAAGTTCAGCGTCTGTTATTCTAAACCCCACGCACAGCTCTGTGTTGTACAAGTCCCTTATCCCCAACTCACAGATACAAAAACTGAGGCGTCGAGAGGCTACGAACCATGCCTGAGGCTAAGAAGATCCAAGGGCCTGGGTCGTGAACACCAGGGTCCAAGCACACTCTGTCCCTGGGGCCCTGGCGTACCTTCCCCACCCAGTCTCACTGTCTGGCAATTTGAACATTGTACAGAAAGAGAAACTGAGTCCCAGAGGGAACTAGTGATTTTAAAGCCACTGTCCAAGCCATGATATTTCTGGGACTGAAGTCCAGGCAGGCTGCTGTCCGCCCTGAGCCCCTGGGCAGCCAAAGGCTAAAACCTGCCTGCCACAGCCACCTCTCCCTCTCCAACTCACCGAGCCAGGAGCCGGATACAAAACAATCTGGCCACCAACCCAGCCAGGCCACCACAGAGGCTCTCCACATTTGCCACTCATTTCCAGTTCAGCCGAGAGCCTGTGACACCTCACTCTGTGACTGCCCAGGGAGTGGCCAAGAACAGCTGTCCCTGACATGGCCAGTCCAGCTGCCTCCTTCCTGGGAGAGCATTCACTGAGCACTTAATATGTGCAGATCCCTGCACGTCCATCTCTGTCTCATGCACAAGGGACCTGAGAGCTCAGAGATGTAAGGAGCTGGCCAGGATCGCCCAGCCAGAAAACAGCAGAACTGACCTTCAAGGCCTCAGCACCTGCTGTCCTGCCCTTGGTCAAACTATGACCCCAATCTCAAGTTACCTAGAAACACTGCAAAGTAAGCTCTGACGCTCCCTGCCCTGGTAAATAGATCACACACAGAATGTGAAAACTGATTCATCTCGTTATGACCATAATGATGATGTGCTTTTTAACTTACATCGGCTTTTTCCTTACCAGGGTGCTACAGATATTTGGGGCAAGATGAACCCCAGCAGAAGACTTCAATGAAGAAGGCGAGACATCCCTAGGCCGGGTGCCTATAATCCCAACACTTTGGAAGGCCAAGGTGTGCTGATCACTTGAGGTCAGGAGTTTGAGACCAACCGGGCCAACCTGGCGAAACCTCGTCTCTACTAAAAATACAAAAATTAAGCAAGGTACGGAGGCTCACTCCTGTAATCCCAGCACTTTGAGAGGCCAAGGTGGCAGATCACAAGGTCAGGAGTTCAAGACCAGCCTGACCAATATGGTGAAACCCTGTTTCTACTAAAAAATACAAAAATTACCTGGGTGTGGTGGTGCATGCCTGTAGTCCTAGGCACTCAGGAGGCTGAGGCAGGAGAACTGCTTGAACCTGGGAGGCGGAGGTTGCAGTGAGCCAAGATCATGCCCCTGCACTCCAGCCTGGGCAACAGAGAAAGACTTGGTCTCAAAAAAAAAAAAAAAAATAGCTAGGTGTGGTGGTGCACACTTGTAATCCCAGCTACCTGAGAGGCTGAGGCAGGAGAACAGCTTGAACCCGGGAGGTGGATGTTACAGTGAGCAGAGATCCTGCCACTGCACTCCAGCCTGGGTGTCAGAGTGAGATGCCATCTCTATAGATGAGATAGATAGATAGATAGATAGATAGACAGACAGACAGATAGAAAGCAAGACATTCCTATCTGAATCCCAACAGACAACCCACCTTGGCACAGTGGGTGTTGCCCTGACAGGAAGGAATCGGTTCTTGCTACGCATTTGCTGTATGACCTTGAGGAAGACCCTTGACCTTTCCAGCACTTAATGTGCCTACTTGTAAAATGAGGGCATTGAACTACTTGGCCCCAAGAGTCTCCTCCAGCTGAAAGATTCTAGGATTCTGTTTCACGGTAATCAAAGAAATAAACATTGAGACAGTGAGCCACCTCTTTTCCTCCCCATAAAATTGGCAAGAATGAAGAAAAACAGTAATACCCAGTGCTGGCAAGAATGCAGAGAAACAGGCACTCTCTCGTCTACTTTTGCTGAAAATGTAAATTGCAGCATCCTTTCTGGAGAGCAATTCAGCAATTTTTAATCAAAAGCCTTTCAAAATATCCCCAGCCTTTTAACTCCATAACCCCACGTTGGGTGATTTATCTTCAAGAAAACATGTGCAGAGATTTAGTGCAGTGACATTCATGCAAGGATGTACTGAAGATGCTCATCACGGCATTTTTAATATGGGAGGAAGCGCCTAACTGTTCAACGATGGGATTAAATATGTTCTGTTCGGACGATGCACCATGAAAAAAGTCATGCTTTAAAAGCGTAGTTCATGACACGGGCAAACACTCAGAACTGTCAGGTTTTTTTTAAGTTAGAAAATAAAAAGTAGATAATCCCAAATTTACACGGTAATAAAAACTATGAGGCCGGGAGCGGTGGCTCACACATGTAATCCCAGAATTTTGGGAGGCCAAGGCGGGTGGATCACCTGAGATCAGGAGTTAGAGACCAGCCTGACCAATATGGTGAAACCGGAGAGATCCAAGATGGCCTCGTAGCAGCAGCTCAGGGTTGTAGCTCCCAGTGAAAGCGCAGAGAGCGAGTGGATGCCGCAATTGCAGACGAATTTTTGATGCCCACAGATTGGGAGATTCCTGGAGAAGGAGCCACCCGGGTCGCCAGCGCGACTCTTTTCGCCGGCGCGGCACTTCTCGGTGCGGAGTGTAAGGGACGGAGTGCCCATTTAGTCGGGCTCCACTGGTCCCATCCCCACAAGGAGAACAGCAATTGGAAGCGCTGAGGACTAAGAACAAGCACAGCTGAACCCGGGAAGGTTCAGCTCTGTGGGGAAGGGGCGCCCCCCGAAAGAAAACTAAGAAACAGAAAAAAACTTCATCACCAACAAGCCAGACGTCCACTCGGAGACCCAATCTGAAAGTCAGCAATTACAAAGACGACAGGTGGATAAATCCACAAAAATGGGAAGAAACCAGTGCAAAAAGGCTGAGAACACCCGAAATCAGAATGCCTCTCCTCCTACAGGGGATCGCAGCTCCTCATCAGCAAGAGAACAAGGCTTGATGGAGGGTGAGTGTGATGAACTCACAGAATCAGGCTTCAGAAGGTGGATAATAAGAAACTTCTGTGAGCTAAAAGAACATGTTCTAACCCAATGCAAAGAAACTAAGAA